>QFET01018912.1:0-14984 GCA_003316355.1 Tuber calosporum | reverse complement strand
AGGTATAAACCCAAATAAGTAATAACCAACATCAAGTGAGTAGTAATAGTAGAAACATAATAGGATTCCGTTACACTTAACCTGTTTGAAGGATTCCAAATGTAGGTGTTGCTATTCAAACACATCTTGGGAAACTAGGTCCGAGAGGGGGGCAGTGGTGGAGGTAAGGTGTGGAAGAAACTGTGCATGATATATTACAACTCCAATAAAGGTCTGAAACTCCTTTTTCGATTTTGGTGTGGGCAAGTCTTGGATAGATCGAATTTTTTGAAGGTTAGCATGAATTCCTCTCTCATCTATAACATGTCCTAGGAGAGAGGACTTGGTGGCGAAGAATTTGCACTGGGCTGGTGATGATTTGATCTGGTGGTGCTTAAGTCTTCCTAAGACTTATCTCATGTGCGAAATATGGTCCTCAACTGTTTCTGAGTAGATGGTAATATCATCTATGTATGCCCAAACGAATTTTCCAATAGAGCCATATAGGATAAACTCTATAACTCTCATAGCTGTAACAGGGTCGTTGGCATCTCCTTGCAGCATAACTCTGCATGCAAAGGATCCAAAGGGTGTCTTGATGGTGTTGTATTTCTCATCGCTGGGGAGAACTCGAATTTGCAAGTCCAAATTTGCAAGGTCTATGGTGGATCTGAACTTTCCTCTGGCAACAGTTCTGAGTATCATGGCTTAGTTGGGAATCGCTCCATGGTCCTTGATAGTATTATCATTCCGGGTACAATGTCTACAAGCAGTCTGATGTCGCCATTGGGTTTCGGCTTTGGGAATATGTTGACTGAGTTGTATGCCTCGCTTGTGTAAATGATTTCTTTAGCTTTCTAGTCTTCGATTAATGCTCTGTATGATGGCATGATCTTGTCAAGGAAGGTGAAGAATCTCGGATTATGGTCTGAAATTGTGTCCTTAAGCTGGATGTCGTGGTTGACATCTCTCAAGGTTGGTAATTCCGCCGTCTTCTTGCCAGGGAATACTGTATGAAACTCGGAAATGAAGTCAGTGGCATCGGCTTCATTCATGGCTGAAAATCGAGCATGAGTTGCTTTCTTGTAGGTCAAGGTAATTCCTTTGTCAGGGAAGGTGATAATAGATTTTCCACAATCTATTACAGCATGGTGTGCAGTAAGGTAAGGCATTCCTAGGAAGATATCATAGTTGTCCAGGGAACAGACCAGGGCTTCAGAGATATCGCCACTTTGCTTGTCAATCTGTATGAGAGGCTTTGCAACATGGTTGATTGCTGAGCGTGATCCTTTAACTGCCATCTTCAGGTTAAGAGGAGTCTCGAGGTCTCCGGTATGGATTTGGTGGGTAGTGACAAACTTTCCTGATATCAAGTTGTCTCCTGTGGTTCCTGTATCGAATAGTGTCTTTGCTTTATGGCCATTGACTATGATGTATGCTTCGAGGGCTTGGGATTGAGTTCCACTAGGTCCTGCATGGTTTGTGGTAACTGTGACTGATTCCTTTGCATTGGGATCGTCTTCCTGGGCGTGGTATGTTCTCCTGACATTCTGGGGTCTCCTGCATCCGCCATGGCCTCCATTTCCTCGCTGCTGGGTGCTCCTATGCTTCTTCTTCTCAAAGCAGTTATCGCAGTAGTGTCCATGTTTTCCACAATAGTAACAGTCATTGTCTCTTCTGCGCCAATCCTTCTCAGCCTGGGATACACTTGGATGCTGAGAGGTATTGTTGGAGAATCTTGGTTGATTTGGCTGGGTGCTGTTCTGGGGACGCTTGGGTTCTTGTTTGGAAACTGCAATAGAGGTTGCATTTCCTTATCGATATCCATAGACTCCTGTAGAGTGGGCAATTGCATCTCGCTTTTCCGCTATTTCCACTAGCTGGTCAAAGGAGGTATCTGAAGTGATGTGTGGTTTTACTTCTCGCTTTAGTTTGATATCCATGGCATCTAGGAGTCTCTGCTTCGCTGTATAGTCTGAAATTGTTCCTCCGGGGAGACTGTCTCTCTAGGTTTCAAGTCTGATTACAGTGTTGGTAATATGTGCTGTTTTTCCACCAGTGGTTTGCTTGACTTGTAGCCACTGTTCATAGATGGTATCTGTTGATGTGGAAGGAAGGAAATAGGCCTCGAATTTCTGTTTGAGTCCGGCAACTGTGTGGTCTCCTTGGGATGCTTCATATTGGGTGAATTTATCGAGGGCTTTCTCTCTGCAATAGGCTCCATAGTATATATAGGGTTGGGAGAACCCGTCGCCAATTGGGCAAAGCGCATTCCGTATCCCAGAAGTGGGGGGTAAAAGGTTTAGCCGTGTACTCACCAAGAGAGGGGTCATAGCTCAACCAGAGCTACTATGGAAACCACGACAACACACGACACCTTCAACTCTGGAATACCGTCCCCTGATACGCGAATCCACCAAACACGAGTTCCGCAAACCTGCCTACAGTTCGCGTTCTTTTTCGCAAAAAGCTTACCGCCTTCATTGACACCCGTCGAGCTCCTCTGGGAACCAAGTATCAGAAAATTAAAACACCCGCTACAGATTCCAAACACCAACTGACACAATGCCCCACCGACGAAGATCGACATGCGTGGCCGCAGCAGGAAGAGCCATCTCCCGTGGAACAGCCTCCCGGATCCAGAAAAGTGCAAGGAACCGACGGGCACCACGCCGGTACGGCCAGAGCCCTGCAGATGGTGGGAGCCAGCAAGAGAGCCTCCAATCGCGTACCCTTGAGGGCGAGAGCGAGGCAATGGAGCCCCAGGAGGAGAGCAGCTCAGCCAGTGCCAGCTCTGAGGAACGCCAGCTCAATCCCACACCAACAAGCTCGGAATCGTTGAGATCAGCTATTCCAGTTCTACCACGCGACCCACCAGCCCAACGGGATACCTTCTCCCCAGATCCATAAGGAGTCAGCCTTGCGGACATGCGAGAACTACTCCGCAGTCATGAACAAGATATCATCGACTGAGTAGTAGACCGACTCCGTCCTGCACTAAGGATTGACAACCATGCGGCAAGGAGAGACCCGCCAATCTCTGAAGACTATCCCGATCATACAGCTGCCGCAGACCCAGCCTTCCAACGTATTAGAGAAATCGAGGAGCAACTTACTCAGCTCCGCGCTGAAAAGGATCAGAGAAACACAGGTGGCCAAGGTATAAGACAACCCGCCAACAAATATCCACCGGCTCCTAGCGAGTGAGAAGGACCGCGCCGAAACCCAGCGGACAATCAAAATAGGAGGAGTGGAATTCGAGCAGGCAGAACGAGACGGAAAGGAGAGCGAGTACAGAATGAGTAGCTTTTTCAAGGCCTGGGTAGTCTACAGTGGGATCCTTGTCAAGCTGGCACCATACGGATTACAGGGCGAGCTGGCAACTGCGTTGTTCATCTACCCAACAAATCTTTATGATCTTTTAGAGAAGTACACCTGGGAGGGGGTTAAGGCATACCACTTCCAATTTCACCGAAAGAGAGTGGCAAGCGGAAGAAACCTCTATCATCCACGTGACTGGCAGCAGCTAGACAGCGAGCTGGTAGCATCCAAGTGCTTTGCACACCCGATCCTACGTCACCCTTACCCTCAAGGCCACCCAAGGGCTGCCGCCACTACTACCACATCCACGCATTAGCGAATTTCAACTCTGGGGAAACCCATTCGCCCCCCACTACCCTTCACAAACCTCTGCGCTCTCTCACCTGCAGTATACCGCTAGTGAGCACCCTAGCTACCCCCACACTAGACCAGCTGGAGTTGGATTTACCACAGCCTAAACAAGCACATCTTCAACCCTACCATTCTGCCGGAATTGGAACCTGCGGGAGTGCCGATCAAACCACTGCCACTACCAACACTGCTGTTCTATCTGCGGTAATAACCACAAGGCAGCCCAGTGCAAACATGCTGAAAACGCAGCTGTAGCTCCAGCTCGTAATGCCCTCTACAAGCGTTAGCCTCACCCTCATCTCCGCTCCCTCGCCTTCCCGCTGGATACGACGCAGGGGACTTTGCGTTCTCCTTTAGCTGTTTCCTTCTGCCCTATCTTACCGCTACCCAAGCAAGCATTATCCCCACATCTATTAGTCACACAATGCTACCCGCAAGTAGAGACTGCCGTCCTACACATATCCGCCCACTCTGAGAACTCCCTCTTCGCCCAAATACTAACATTCATTACCCACTCTATACAAAGCACCACATCCAAATGCCAGCAGGCCCACTGCGATACGCGGGATGGAAGAGACTGACCCTTGGTTACCCAGACCAAGAGTTAATCGATGCAATCCTGGGAATTTGCCTGTTCGGAGCCCGGATTGGATATGAAGGAGAGCGCTCCACAATTACCATGTACGAGAACCTAGCCACTGCCACCGCCACCCACGGGACAGTTTCTAGTGATATCGCCAACGAACTAGACTGCGGCCGCCTTGAACACTATGTGAACCGTCATGCCCTCCCTCCATATTTTACCGCCTCCCCACTCGGCCTGACAGACAAGTCCGATGGGTCAAAGCTAAGAATCCACCACCTCTCGTTTCCCCAATATAGTACTTGCTCCATCAATGCGTGCATACCGGAAGCTTATGGTAGCATCAAATACAGCTGTATTACCGATGCTGTATCCGCTGTTCAGAAACTTGGGAGAGACTGCCTGCTGGTCAAACGTGATTTTGCGAGCGCTTTTCGCCATATCCCGTTATCACCCATAGATAGCCCCTTGCTAGGATTTGAATGGCAGGGAAAGTTCTATTCTGAACGGTTTCTACCCTTTGGCTTACGTACCGCTCCCTACCTCTTCAACCTATTCGCAGAGACCTTCCACTAGAGTCTCGCCGACCAGCTCACATACAAGGGAACCGAAGCCGTAATCCTACACTATCTCGACGATTTTCTCATTGTCCTACCCCCGAATGAAAGCACGCCAGCCTGCGGGGTAACCTTTAGCAAACTCTGCGAAGAGGTAGGCCTAGCGATCAAGGAGTCAAAAAACGAGGAAGGAACTACAGCCAGCTTCGGCGGAGTCGAGCTCGATACTAAGCGGATGGTTATCCGGCTCCCAACCCAAAAGTTAGAAAAGGCACAAAACCTTGTACAAGCAGCTCTCAGCCGTGGCTCCCTCTCCCTGCTCGAGATCCAAATACTCACCGGATTCCAGAACTTCGTTTCCATTGTTGTCCCACTAGGACGAACATTCCTGCGCCGCTTATACGCATGGAAATGTATATCCCAATCGGTACCACACATCACCGAAGAAGAATATCCAGCGAGGGTAGGAAGGACCTTCTATGGTGGAAAAATGCCCTCCTAATTGAACTAAACCGGTCAATAGCCTTACGGGAGCAGGAAACAATCTTACTTTGGTCCGACGCTGCCGGTACTAAAGGGTTAGGGGCATTCTACATTGACACACGAAGAGGAAAGCCACCTGCCATGGACCCAGGAACCACTATGAGTGATTACCAGGAACTTGACCCCAACTCAGCATTCTCAATATCACTTCCCAATAAGATAAGACAAATGCGGGAACATATTAACACAAAAGAGATACGCGCAATCGAGCAGGCCCTACTCTATTGGGGAGAGCTTTGGCAGGGGACCAAAGTGGTTATGCATATAGAGAACCAGGCAGTCGTGCACGCACTAGAAAACCAAACAATCAGAGGAGCAACCATGGAGGTCCTGAGACGATGTCTGCTATTAGCAACCAGATTCGACTAAGCGATCGAACCAAGATGGATACCCACGAGCAGCAATTCCCTCGCAGACGCGCTCTCCCGCTTTGCCTATGACCTAGTTACTAACCTTGCACTACTGCTAGTATACCCCACTTGGAACCTCCAGAATCGTGGGTTCTTGACGTGGAACAAACCGGGCTCTCTTCAATCGCATCGTACTACCTCTGGCGCGGGCTAGCCCCTGGGACACGACAGAATTACAACACCCCCAGGTCACGTTTTGTCTTATTTTGCAAGCTCTCCGACTTCCGCCGTCAGAATGGCTCTTGCTTCCCAGCTACCGCTCCATGGCTTATTGAGTGGCTTCACTCTCTAGCGGGTAGTGTTAAGGTAAAAACAATGAAGTTGTACCTGTGTGGGTTAAAGTCCTACCAGCTAGTCCTGGGTCTCGAGTGTACAGCATTCACAGATCCCCGGTTGGAAAGGACTCCACAGGGCATAACGCGGGACCACAAGAAACCAACTCGAAGGGAACGGACACCACTAACCAGGCCTTACCTACTCCGGATCCTTACCGGACTGCGATATACAAGCTACAATGATGTTGTACTTTGCGCAGCCTTCACACTAGCCTTTGCCGTTTTTCTAATAGTCGGGGAATTCACATACCGACCACTCGACTTGGAACTAGGCACGGCATTCCAGAAATGGTTCCTTACTAAAGGGAGTATTTCCTTCATAAATGGGGGAAGTGCAATGGAACTCGCCCTACCAGCCTCAAAGACTGACCCTTTCCGGCATGGTATTCAGTTACTTATTGCTGAGAGCCACGATATTGGATGCCCTGTTACTGCAATGAGGCGACTAATGGCAACAGACACTCACAGACTCTCCACGGTACCACTCTTTTGCATTGGACGTAGCGAGCAGCTCCCCTTCACACGAGACTATGTAGTCCGGCAACTCCAACAACTTGCCATTACATGCAGCCTCGGGCATGGGGCTTGGAACGGGCACAGCCTCAGACGAGGAGCCGCTACCTGGGCGGCAGAGACCGGAATGGCGGAAGGACAAATCCAGATGCTAGGCAGATGGAAGTCAGATTCATACAAGGCTTACATCGAATATCCACCAGCGGAACGGATCTCCCTCTTGCAACGATTCCAGTGCACCCCCAGAGTCCGCCGCTAGGGCCATACACTGTGCCTGCCTCGACAGGGGCTTTTGGACGTTGACAACCTCGACGGCAGGCAGAGTCAGGCAGGATATTCTAGCTACTCCCCTGCTTGATCCGGGACGTATAGGTGTCAACGATCCCAAGCCACATGGATAGCGAGCCCACGACCAATGCCTTCCATCATGGAACTATGACGATCTGGCCCTTCGGGAATTGCAGAAATTTGGATTTCTTGATTGTTTCTCTTGGCTTTGTTTATTTATATTAGGTTTCCTCGTTTCCTTATATTAGTTATTGTAAACTCCTAGCTTTGAGTAATTGGATATAGGGTTGGGAGAACCCGTCGCCAATTGGGCAAAGCGCATGCCGTATCCTGGAAGTGGGGGGAAAAAGGTTTAGCCGTGTACTCACCAAGAGAGGGGTCATAGCTCAATCAGAGCTACTATGGAAACCACGACAACACACGACACCTTCAACTCTGAAATACCGTCCCCTGATACGCGAATCCACCAAACACGGGTTCCGCAAACCTGCCTACAGTTCGCGTTCTTCTTCGCCCCCCACCCACCCGCACCGGAACAGCACCCTCGGTGTGGCCCGGGACGTATAGGTGTCAACGATCCCAAGCCACATGGGTAGCGAGCCCACGACCAATGCCTTCCATCATGGAACTATGACGATCTGGCCCTTCGGGAATTGCACAAATTTGGATTTCTTGATTGTTTCTCTTGGCTTTGTTTATTTATGTTAGGTTTCCTCGTTTCCCTATATTAGTTATTGTAAACTCCTAGCTTTGAGTAATTGGTGTAGGGCTTCTGGGGCATCGTCAGTTATGCCAAAGCTGGTGATATATCAATGGACTGTATTGAATCAGGAGTTGATTCTCAATGGGTAACGATCTTTTCCTTCTCCTGTAAATGTAAATGGTGCAGGCCATTTAGGACGATTATTTCCCTCTTGGGGGACTGACATGGCGATGGGTACAGGGCTTGGATTGCTAGGTGGACTTGGTGGACTAGCTGGTCTCTGTAGACTAGGTAAATCATCTGGTGCAGGGCTTGGGTTTCTTAGTTCTCTTGGTAGACTAGGTGGTCTAAGTAGTGAAGCTTGGGGTGCTGGTCCTGGAGCGTCCTCTGGAGCGCAATCTGTTCCTGATTCTGAGCTTGATTTTTTCTTGGATTGGACTTCTTGGTGGAGCTGTTCTTGGACTTGTTCTTGGACTTGAGCTTGGTCTTGGGATTGGTCTTGGACTTGGTGTGGAGCTTGGGCTTGGTCTTGGTCCTCTTCTTCGCTGCTACTGGTATCTACTGAAGATGGTTCTGAGTCCTCAGATGGTGGAGCAGGTAGGGGTACTTGCGCTTGACTTTGGGGTCCTGATGAGGATGTTACCGATCCTCTAATAAAGTGCCTTCTGATTTCTCTTGGAAACAAAATAGTTGCTAGCTAGGCTGAGGTAGTCTCGCCAAGAATCCGCTCAAGGCCTTCTTGGAAATATGGAGGTGTACTAGTACTTCAGCATCGAGGGAGGCGAAGGGTGATCAGTCCTCTGCCGAAGATCAAAGGTATACTGGAGTCTAGGTCAAAAAATGTAACCTACTCCCAAGTATCTCGAGAATCCCAAAGGGACTCTGAAGATACTATTAGGATAGGGGGATAAGCGTCATTAGATAAGTCTTCAATAGACAAGGTAAAGGGTATGGAACTGCTAGAGTGACCGTTCAACTTGTAGTATTAAAGATGATAGTCCTGAGAGGCTTGAGAGTCCGAATCCTTAAGTGACTGCAGGCTCTTTAAATACAAAAGATTGTAGCTAGGAAAACTAAATACAAGTGCAAATATCCTGTCCAACAACATGCTAACAGAGGCAACATAACAAGATAACCATATTCTAAAAACAGAGGGTTAAAAGCGACAGGATGGAGCTAACAAAACAAGTAATGGAATTCAAACAGGAAGGAACAAGAGATCGCTACTACTATACAAATCCAGTAAGTATACCAGGAGGATAGCGATACCCAAATGGGTAGAAGCAAGGAGGGGTAGTGATAAGCGAAACAAGGAAAAAATAACCAGTTGGGAAGTCATAACCAAGTAGGAAGGGACAACCAAATAGTTGCCCCTATCAGGTATAAACCCAAATAAGTAATAACCAACATCAAGTCAGTAGTAATAGTAGACACATAGTAGGATTCCGTTACACAGATGCAGGATATAATTATAGAGGTACCTCCCAAGCTTCACATATTATCTAGCACCAGAGCAGTGATAGTATTAATAGCATAAATTAACTTAGAAAAATCTTTATCACAATATTGAAACCAGCTATCTTAGACAATATCCATCCAAGATAAAGACTTGAGTCTAACCTAATTAACTTCATCTATTTATCTGACTCAGAGTATCTTGAAAATCCCACTGCCACTTTGTTGATAGTAATAAGGCAGGGGAATAAGTGTTGATAGAAGTTTCTTCAATAGAGAAGGTAAAAGGTAAGCAACTAATAGAGTGACCAATTAACTTATAGTATTAAAGATAATGATCTTCTAAGGCTCTATAAATACAAAATATTATAGCTAGAAAAACATAATAAAAGTACCAAAATCCTATCCAACGAACATGCTAACAAGGGCATCATAACAGGATAACCATATTTCAAAGAGGGAGGGTTAAAGCGACCAGGATAGAGCTAACAAAATAACAAATTGCATTCAAACTAGTAGTTACAAGTGATTACTAGTACTAAACTAATTCTGTAGTAAGAATAGAAGATTGGTGATACACAAATGAGTAGCTGTGTAACCTACTCCCTATTGAAATTTCCATTTATCTCCTATGTATATTTCATGATACTACAGTATATTTCTCATACTTAGTTTGTGTTTCGGTTCCACCTGTACACTGCTTATATTATTACAGCTAGGACATATTATAGGGTATTTCTTTATTATTTCAGGGTATTATTAGGGATTTTCTTGCGTTTATTTGTTATCTGATGTTTGGGTTTTCACGGTTGATTATGCATGGTTTATGCATCAATCTCGGTCATATTATCTCATAATTATTCCTAATATTTCGCTCACACCATTTTAGATTTACGCATATTTATTGGGATTTTCTTGGCAGGATTTCAGGGTCAAACTATGTTCGCACTTATGTTTCCTACATTTGTTTCCCTATATTTCTCTCGCTTATATGAGTTATCACTTCTGTATAAATATGGCAGTTACTCCCCACCTCGCTTAGAGAATTAAGAACCAGAACTCCTACCAATCTGCTCAACTACTATCTCCCGTCTCGCTTAGCGTGCCACGCAACACCCCTCGCACTTGCGCAGTATTATCCACATAGAATAGATTGTGCCTTTTGCGTTCACATTTTGTTCAGGTTATGAGCCCGGGCCCTTCTTACTCTATAAGAAATACGCTTACATGCTTCCACCCAACAGTTCAACTCATTCCTTCTTCACTACGAAGCAATCGGTTGAACGCATCCCTTACCTCTCTACCTTAGCAACTGTTGTTGCGGAAATGGAAAATTCCTAGGCATTGCCTTGGCGCTACCCTCATTTACTTCGCTTAAAAGGAAGGTCCTCCCCCGTTGCAACGCGAATTCCTTTCTTCCCTCTAATAACCTTCAACCTGTAAAAAGTGTTGTACTGCATACCAAGACTCTTAATTACACCCTGCTTTGAGTGGGAAGGAAGCTTGTTTTGAGTGAGTTTGGGTTGAGGGAATAGCTATCACTATTACTGGTTGAGGTAAGTGCTGAAAGAGATACCCATCTTGTGAGCGAGAAATTTTTACCCCCAAAATATCACAAACTGGTCCAGCAGCTCAACTTGGAGGAATAGACAGTGAAGAAGAAGAGGAAATCCAAGAATCCATTACTGTTGCATATCCTCCTCTACCTCCACCCCCCTCAAGTACTCCTGCTGGACCACCACATCATCCCATCGTCTCCATCCCTCAACCTGCCGGCGGTCCATCTTGTCCTACTGGTGCACCTGCTCGTTCACCCTTCCAGTGACGCACTGCATCAAAAAGGCCTGCACCACTGCCGCTGCCCTCCTAATTACCTCCGGAACCTCCTCCACCGCCGCCACCTGGTCTACCAGAACCACCTATGTCTACTCCCGTTCCCTCAAACCAGAACATCTACAGTTCCCGCTATGGTATTGCTCTGGCATACAAACTCAGCACCGTCCCAAAGCTGACCGGTGCCGAAAACTATCAATCATGGCGAGAAAATTCTAAGTATATTTTAGAATTATTTAACTGATGGAAAATTGTGAATCAGGAAGACACTGCGGATGATTACGATGAGGAAAATGACTTTGACAATCTAGATAATTTTCGCGATAGATACCAATATGCGGCGACATACTTTCTCCCCACTATTTACTCCCAATTGTTACCCCTCCTGGCAACCCATAAAACTCCAACCAAAATATGGATCATCCTTGATGATAAATTTGCTAGAGAAAATAACTTTTCCTTCTTCGACCAACTAAATAACGTCTTTGATTCCAAGTAAGATGCTTCGGAACTAATCTCTGATCACATCAATACCTACGATACCTTATACAATCGAATACAACTACACTGCTCCTATTCCTCCTCTGCCAACCAATACAAACTACCTTTTGTCTTTGAGGAAGTATTTGAGTCACCTGAGGCTAAGGCAGCTATACTCCTCCATTCCCTTCCTGAATCGATGAATCATATTTACTATAACCTCCAAACCATGGAGGACCTTACCTACGATCAAATCTATCATAAATTGCAAGACTTGAAAACTCCCTCCGCTGGTAGCTCGGCAGATAACAAAGCGTATAAAAGCACTGATTTTAAGGGAAAAGGAAAGGAAAGAAGTACAGAACCTCCACGAAAGGGATCGTCGGCCACTACCAAGGAATGCACCTACTGCAAAAAGCACTACCCTACCGCTCGCAGCGAAGGACATACTTGGAATGAGTGTTCAAAACTCAAGACCGCAAACCAGAAGAAGAAAGAAGGAAAAGCCAGTAACACGGCTAAGATCGGAAAGGAAGAGACTCGCGAGCTGGTCAGTACAATATCCTCCCTCTGAAGCACTACCAAGAAACCTTCCTACCCTCAATGAGTTATAGATACAGGCGCAAGCTCACATATGACAAATAACTCAAACCTTCTTATAAACTTCGAGACTGAGAAAGGCACCGTTAGGTTAGGCGATGACTCCGTAATAGAGCCATGCGGCCGTGGTACAGTTAAGATCTTGGCCAAAACATCTACTGGTCATGTGTCTCCTGTGTTCCTTGAACGTGTTCTTTGGGTTCCAAGTTTGAGTTTATGTATTTTGTTATCGTGGCGTGCAATAGTTTCTTTGGCTAAAGGGTTTTCTTTAGCTAGTTCCGGACCGGATATGTATATTCTTAGGGAAAACAAAACAGAAGTTATCTGGGGAAGACTTGACGGACAAGATTATGTTGTACAAGAAAAGAAAGAGTCGGCAAAGAAGATGACTTACCTACAGTGGCATGAAGCCCTTGGACATCCCTCGCCCGACTACCTTAAGAACAACAACTACTCTGACGATGATACCATCCCCAAAGTTCCAAAAGATTGGCAATGCGAAACATGCATCACGTCCAAAAGCACTAAGCGAAAACCTACACCAACGTTACCCAATGAGCGCTGTGACACTCCCTTCGAATGAATTCACTCCGACCTTAGCGGAAAACTTTCTAAGAAATCCTTCGGCAACTCCAACTACTATGTTACGTTCCTTGATGACTTCATTAGATACGCTTGGGTTTATCCTATTCATGCTAAATCTCACACGGTCTAAGTGTTTACCAGTTTCATCCTTGCTCACTACACCCAAGATAATGCCATTCTCAAAAGATTCAGAACAGATAATGGAGGCAAGTATGTTAATGCCCCTATGCTGATACTCTTAGAGAAGCATGGTATTACACATGACCGTACCCCTCCTTATTCTCATGAATCTAATTGCATCGCCGAACGATACAACCGAACAATTATTACCGCTACTCGTTACATGTTGACAGGCCTCCCTCTGGCTCTTTGGGCCAAAGCTATCGCAACTGCCGTCTATCTTCGGAACAGACTCCTTAACCGATCCATAGGACAATCGACGCCCTATGAATCTCTCTACAATAAGAAACCGTCGATTAACCACCTTCGCCCCTACGGGACTAAATGTTTTGTTCACCTACCAGAGGAGAAAAGAATACCTGCAACGAAACTATTACCCCGGGCAATCGGAGGATACCTTATCGGTTACACCCTTCCGATAAAATATACCGCATATATGTTCCATCAGAACATAAAGTTTGTGAAACTCTGCAGATGCATTGGACGACCAAGAAGATAATACCGCTTGGACAACCTATGGAACCACTCCTTGCCAAAAGAACCCACACAACTCTCTACCTACCATCCTGTCTACTGGCTACAATAGACAAGTTATCAGACCAGGACCATAAGGGATAAATCAATTTACCAATTGACGAAGGAATTACTATGACTGAAAGAGCTCCAGACTCCCCACCTAGATCACCCTCTCTAACCTTACCCGAGAGAGACATGAGCCCACCGGTAGCAGATCAACACCATCAGAAATAACATACGCAAGCTGAACGACCCACTACGCCATCTGAGACATCAAGAAGGATCTCTAATCGCCAACATTTCTCTTACAAGCAACAACTAGGACACCGCGCTGGACATGCTAATTGAAACATGTGTACATGTTCCGGTACCTCTATTCCCACTCTCGTTAGCCTTTCCTTTGTCAGATTACATTCATTTGATTTGATTTCTTTTGTATTTGATTTCCTTACCAGAATCTCTGGATTCCGGCGCCCTTATTACTGTATGCTTTGGAGGATCGGCAGGATTGTGCCCCAGGAGTTCCAAGGGAAGGAACAGGTCATGTATACCGGCGGTAGGATAGAGGCAGTGTTGTGGGAAAGCCCCAGGCTTTCCAGGACTCCGGCAGGGCCACAGGATTCCGGTAGCTGTACACTCACCGGAAATGATAGTGGCTGCGGGTTTCCAGAGCCTCAGCTCTTGCAGGAAAGATTTCATGTATTTAAGAGTGGTCTCCTGGCTAGCAGGAGACATCAGACTTCAGACAGATGCCTAGACACTGAATACACTTGTTTGAACGGCGATCCTATGGTTCCCCTTCGCTCTGTAAACCATTCTATTGTACTCCCCTTGTCTTCGCCTCTCAGCAGGTCTCCCTTAGACACCAAAGCGATAGCAGGCTACCGCTTAGGCTCTATTGTATAACCGTTCACACAGGCTAGCGCCTGTTACATTTTTTTCGCCTCAGCAGGTAATATCTGGTTCTCAGGATTGAGAACAGTCGGTAGGATTGATCACCCTTCCCTTTTCTTGATAACTAGTTAGAAGAAGGAGCGGCAGGGAGAGACTCCCGGCTCAAGTGCTACATTCATCATTACAGACAGAAGAAGTCAGACCACTAGGTCTGGAAGGATATCCAGACCTCCCAGCAGACTTAGGAATAACCCAGATACAGACCCAGAAGGAGAAGGTGACGATACACCTATACCTAGACAAAGTTTCCTACAACCAGGAGACCTTGATACAGATTCCGAAGAGAACCTTACAGGAGAGCAAATAGTCCAAAGAGAAACCCAGAGGACAGAGACAGCTCAGGAATCGAGACCAAGAACCAGAAGCATCTTGGAGACAGTCTTTGGAACCCTACCAAACTCTGCAGTACCCTCAAGAAGCGAGACACCACCTGGCAGATTTCCAGACTCCCCAGGACCCTCTAGACCACCACCAGTACCTCAACGAAAAGGGAAAGAAACAGAAACTCCCATACACCCGCCAGCACCTCCGCCAGCATCTAGGAGGATGGCTGACGCTCCAGACCAACCTAGAAAACCAAAGATCAAGCTTCCACAACCATGTAAGTTCAGTGGAGAAGGCGAAGATCTACAACCAGACAAACTCAAGCGCTGGTTTAGGGAGGTTAAGAAGTACTTATCCAAGTATGATGTCTGTAACCTACTCCCAAGTATCTCGAGAATGCCAAAGGGACCCTGACGATACTATTAGGATAGGGGGAGAAGCGTCGATGGATAGGTCTTCAATAGACAAGGTAAA
>QFET01018895.1:0-16378 GCA_003316355.1 Tuber calosporum | reverse complement strand
CGTCATGCGCAAAACCCACATGACTCTAAAGTAGTCATGTGTGCGAAATCCTCGTAAGCCTCGCAAGGCTTACTCTGCTTTTCTGTCCTTCCTGCCTAGCGCTCTTATAGGCAATCGTGACAGGGTGGTACGCAGTTGACATCTTTTGTTTTATCAAGGACCTTTTTTATAGCGATACCCAGAATTCTACTGTGAACTTTGAATCCATGTCGGATATGATATAAGCTGGAAGTCCATGTAGCTTCCAGACTTCCTTCTAAATTACATTCGCTACATCCATAGCGCAAACATCATTTTTCAGAAATATAAAATAAGCCATGTTCGTAAAGCTATCTATGACTACCATAATTTGTGTTCTACCTTGTGATACAGGTAGATGTTGGGTGAAGTCTGTCAATATGGATGACCAAGCAGCGATCGGAACAACTAGGGGTTGCAGCAGACCGAACCGCGTATGACGTCGAGATTTATTATGTTGACCTCATCCCATGACTGTACGTAGGCATTGATTCATGCTGTCAGGCCTCTCCAATAAAGGTTTTTAGTAACTATTTCCAAAGTCTTTTCCAGACCAAAGTGTTCCACTCTCTTAGAGTTGTGGCAACCTTTGGCTATGTTTGTCTGCAGCTGTTCGTTTTGTGCAATCTATGGGCGATTCTGATAGTTTTTCAACCACTCCATTACCGCCTAGTGACTTGGTAGTTGTTTGTCTATGTTTGTTAACGTTTCCAATTCCTACTTGTGTTCCTGCAACTCTTAATCTTTCTGGCCTCCCTCTTCAATGTTTCTTAATCATCTCTTGTCATATTTCCCAATATTGACCTTGGACATAATTGCATTAGATATTAAGATTATTTCTTGTCTTATCTTGCTTGATAGTCTATTTTATCAAGAAACAAATTTTCGTTGTGGTCCGCATGTAAGTAGGCGACCACTACCTGGGTCAGTGTTGGTGTGGATTGTCTTTGTAATACATCTGTATTTCCGAATCCACTTTTGCCTCTTGCCGTGTCTGACAGTCCATCCACTACAATGGCCTCAGCTATGTGTATATTGTCAATGATCACTAGTGTCATTCAGTCCCCTTTACGGACCTGACACACCTGATTTCCAAGGTTCATTATGATAAATTAGGCTACCCTAGTATAGTCACCGTCGATTACTCCGCCGCCAATACAGTTCCTGTATTTGGCTGCCATTCCACTTCCCAATGCTAAGCAGGCATATGTTCCCGCTGGTAATCCTAGGGCAATTCCTGTCTCTACCATATATTGTTCCTTGGCTGGGATTATGAAATCCTCTATTCCATACAGGTAACGGTTGAGATAGTAATTATATCATTTTATATAATATAGTATAATACGGTACAAAAACCGTATATGATTATTAAAGATGTATTAGATTCACTCTCTACAAATAAGTACGAAATATTTCATGCAACTCCCATTACCACAGTTATTTAGAGAGTGGAAAATCCTACTTTCAATTGCAAAGTACAAGGTTACAAATATGAGCTTGTTGCTAGCAAGAAGTTTTCATCAACATTGTCATACCTGGGCCTCATCAATCCCCAAGCCTAAATTTCAAGCTATTTGCAATTGTCTATATTTTACCTAGAATTGTGCCCTACTATAGAATATATGATAACATCAGGAGTAGTGCCCTCTTACTTGTTGACTTCATCCCTCTCTCCTCCCCATTTGCCTCTCGCTCTAAATTGTCAAAAATAATATTAGTAAATAGTCACAGCCTATAGAGTAGTTCTCTTAAAATAGATTTCGATTATAATACCTTTGTCACCTCCAGTTTTATTTGTATTCTAGAGACCCACAATAAAATATTCTAGCTCAATCTCTGCGTTACCTGAGACCTCCTGTCACTGATGTGGTTCACCAGCCTTCTCGTCCAATACACAGCGGTTGAGATAGATATAGGTTTAGCTTATCAACTCGAATTGAGCTGAGCCTATTACAGACGTTACTATGAATGAGATTCTGGTCAGAGAAGAAAAACGCACTCGGGACTGGATTTGTAGGGGTACAAAACAGTCACATCGCTAACAGGGAGGGCTTAGGGTTGAAGGTGTGTTGGGCATACTTAAAGGTTATTGGTGAAGTGATTTCCAGGCAAGATGGTGGGGACTAAAAGGTTCATCCTTCGCTCAGTCCATGTAATATTGTTCCTGAATGCAGTTTTGGGTAGTGGGGTCAGTATCTGCATTCTGTAGGTATTCAATAACCATGTTTTGATTCTCAACAGTTGTTGTTGCCCCAATATATGCTGGTTTTAGAAAATTGACTGTCCAATGAAGAGCTAGCACTTGATGCTCCATTTTCTTGAGGAATAATCCTTATATTTCAACCATAGTGGGCTTCATGTTTACACTAGGTACAAGATAGGTGTGAATGCTAAGCCAGCGAGAAACAACCAACCCAAGAAGAGCATTAGTAGACTCTAATTCTCTTAAAATTATGTGTATTGGCACAATCTTATTGCATGAGTACGAAAATATAATACAGTATTAAGAGTATACTATGTGCATGCTAGTGTGAGGAGTATTGTAGTATGAAGGTAGATTGGTAGTAGTTTTTGTCCTTAATTAACTAAATAAAGTAGGTGGCAACCAGTTATGCATACTGGGGCGTATCTTTCATGTACTCAGTAACAAAAATAGAGAAAACATTGTAAGAAACATAAGTGCGAACATGTTTGACCCTGAAAAATCTACCAAGGAAATCCCTAAAATATACAAAATCTAAGGTGGTGTGTGCAAAATAAGCGAAAAGATAACACATGATACATGACCGGTAAAAGGTCACTATACATGGAAAGATAACTGAGAATATGATATACCTTAGGTGTAGTAATGTCGTTAGTTTTCCTGAGTAAACCAGAAATTACTAAGCCGAGATATCAACAATATTACCGTACGAAATATACATATGATACGAATTGAAGACTTGCAACAGATTCAACTTGAACTTGGTGAATTGGGAGAATGAGATCTCGGAGCTCTTCAACATTGTTCCTGTAATAACTTGAGGAGAGAAGATCAGTAACTGCATGATTTAGTTGAATCTGATCGTTAAGCATATGCGACTCTAGGGCATCTTTGTTCTTATAGCTGTATTTAATACTCTGTGCCTGGGTCCCCCAGCAAGTAATAACTGCAAGAACTATAGTACTAGTTTCTGCTTAACAATCTCTTTGTTTCTTGCAAAGAATTGATACTTCATTAGGCGACCGGCGAAACATATTGATTACCAATATGATCTGGGATTGGATTATCTTGTAGTGAGGAAGTCCAAGCAGATCCTAGAAGAGTAGTTGGATCCCATGGGAGTCACAGGGAACAAAGAGTGCCTTGGAGAGTTGTAATCTTTAGTCGGCAGCCAGAATTCGCCGCCATAGACATACTGTAGAACACATATAAGTAGCAAATCTATATATCCATTTCCAATCACTGTTGAAATGCACACCAAGTTTAGCCATCAGGCAGGAAGCCAGATTCTCAGCCATAATTGTCATGGATCCGCCATTGTTAGAGCAGTAATAGAAGGTACCTTCTTTGGTATTGACCAAGATGTTGATAATTCGATCCTTGGTATCGTATTCAGATGCATCAGTAATAATATTGATATAGTAGGTGGATTGAAGGACCTTGTCGATATTTTCTTTAACCTAAAAATAGGTCTAAGTGAGTACAGTTATATGAAAGAGAAACAGACTCACTGGATTATAGGCAGTCCAAATCTTTTGAAACGGGGTAAGAAAGTATGGTGATTGAGCAACATTGAATAGCAGATTGTTCCTATAGATAGCAATGGTAACAAGACATTAGCATTATGCTTCTCTGCTAAGGAAAGACATTCTACTAATGTCGTAATACGTATTTGACCTACAGCTAGTTTCAGTTATCCGATGCTAGCCTTACCCACAAGGCTCCTCTGCTCCTGGTATTTGGCACAAGTTGATTAATGCTAATATTCGCTTATTGGGCTCTTGGCAAAGGAGTTTCTGCAGGCGAGATACAGAACTAATTCAAGGTATATCAACTTTAGTAAATTTAGATATCTCTTTTGATAGATGCAATATGATGTTACTTTTTTGCCACTTTCAGGAGCTACAGTCGCAAAAGCGCTGTGCAGCTGTGGGTCTTTTGTATGGCCCATAGTCACAAATAGTACATTGGCGTTCTGAGGACTGTGTATAAAGCAATAATTCTCTTTCTCAAATAGTTAATCTACCGCTAGGAGGAAAATTCCACTAGGTGACTATTAGGGCACAAAGAGATAGACAAGGAATTACAATTGGCTTAGGGCCTAGGGTACAAGATTTACGATAATAAAAACTTTAGAGCACGTATGTATTTTATGAATCGTATAATATTGATTGTCAATAATACAGTACTTTATCATAATATATGTATTTTGGAGAATCCTACATACAGGTCATATCCGGCGGCCAAATGGAAGCCTTTCTCTGGCATCATGCCTTTAAGGATAGCAATTTTATAAGCAAAGGAACCTGTGGTTTCTGTGCTAATTAATTTTGCTTCGCTGTCTATTTGGTATAACTGCACCAGAGTGATTTGGATGTGTGAAGACTTGAGTATTGACTGTTCGCTATGTGCAACTCCCTCCTCTGAACGGTACTCCGGCCGTCGGCTTAATGCATCATGCTTTCCATCTCCTTTTCCTGGTCAATATACAATTTTGAAATTATAGTTTTCCAGTTGTTAAGCCTGCTGTATCTGTTGCGTATTACATACCTTGGTGGTAAGGAAATTCTGTAGATTCTGATGATTAGAATAAACAGTCACTGGTTTTTCGTTTCCTACTAGGTACTGTTTCTGCTCTTTGAATACATCGAGAATCGCTAATAGTTCATTATAATGGATGTCATAATTTCACTGTGCTGGGCTTGGCTTTCATGAGTGGAAAGCCAGCGGATGTCCCTATTTGTCCTTAAACTGTGAGAGGACACATCCTAGAGCAAAATCGATAGCATCGGTTTTCACAATGGTTTCTCTGTCAGGGTAGAAATGACAGAGTATTCGGATGGAGATGAATCTTTATTTAAGTTCCTTAAATGTCCAATCTTTTGCTGGCCAAACGCTAAACTTTCTCGGGTCACCTTTGAACGCTTTGGTAATTGGTTTGTAGATTTTAGAGAAATCCTTAAAGAAATGTCCGTGAAATTGGCAAAGCCAATGAACATTTGCGCTTCTTTCGCAGACGTTGGTGTCTTCCAAATCTAAGTGCTTTCAACCTTTCTTTCACTCATGGTGACTTCATCGATTGCCATAATATAACCTACAAACTCAACTGTCTTTACATGAAAAACTGAGTTGGTGGTAGATTCCAGTAGATCATATTTTTCCAAGCGAGAAAGGACCTTCCTGACCAAGCTAAAATGTTGCTTTTCCATTATGGAATAGATCAGGATGTCGTTATGGTATTCCAGCACCCCACAGTCTCCCTGTGCTCCTAGAATTTTATTCATCATGGCCTAGAAGGTTAATGTTAGGGTTCACCTACCTTAATAGCATTACTTGGTATTCAAAGCAGCCGTATCTGTTCGTGAATGCTGTTTTGCCCTTATCTCCTTCTTTTATTCTCAGGAGGTGAGAGGGATCTTTTGTGTCCAGTTTAGTGAATATTTGGGACCCAGCCACCCGGTCAGGTAGTTTGCTCATGAGTCGTAACTGATATTTTTTCACCACTGTGAGTTTGTTTAACTGATGGTAATCCTCACAGAGCCTGATTGACCCATCCAGCTTATGCACAAATAAAATAGTGCCCCTGAAGGAGATTTGCTTTCCACGATTTTCCCTAATCCCCCCTTTTCCTGTAGTATTTGCTTAGCAAATCTCGCTAGTGGGCAGACATTGAATATATTGGGCCCCATAGAGGTACTGCGAGGGGTATTAACTCAATTGCGTAGACCAAGGTTCTTCTTCCCGCTGGTTACTCTGCTGTTTCCAGTGCAAAAGGCCTTTTGAATTCATGGTATCCATGATGTATTGGCATAAACTCAGTCGCATCTGGTAATGTAGCAGATGGTCCCTCGATTCTTCTGATATACTGGCCTTCTGTGTCCTTGGCTGCGTTTTCGTCCCTTTCAAATTTCCAGTCTATCCCTTTATCGTTAACATAACCCTTATATTTTTGAACTTTATATATGCATTTTTGCAAATCCTCGATGTGATTTTTGAGATATTTTGTATGCCACTAGCCAAAAGGCATAATAAGGTCATATTTGCCGGCATTGGCAATTTCACATGAAATTTGATATCGGTGGGCATTCCTGCTGATTTCTAACTGGATAGAATATGTAAAGTCTTTTCCCACATTTGCTGCAGATGTTCTCACGAAGGTATAAATGTCGATACTATGTGTGAGTGTGTAGTGTGGTAAGAGATGTTTATTAACCAGTCCTTAGTTAATTAGGAATCTATTTGATCCTGAGTCTAAAAGGACACGAATTTGGATCCATTCTCCATTGGCTTTAATAGTCGCCCTGATTTCTGGCCATGAATAATAAGGCGGGGCAGGTGCTTATATATTGTTTCTTTTGTTTTGGCCACATGGAGCCAGGGTGGGTCTCTTGTATGACATGTCTGTTACTAAGCACGAACGGTTTCGGGACATGCAGCCTCCTCAGACAAACAAAATTTTTTATCATTGGTATACTGTGCAGGCCACTACCAGCAGTCGTTACCCCTTGCCCTAGGGCTCCCATACAGCTGCCATTTGCCCTTCCTAACTGGAGCCGAACTCGTATCATCAGGTTTTAATTATGGCATTCTTCATGCATCGCCTTCATTAACACATGAATATAACCTGCCTATCCTGTCTACAAAGCCTAAGTCCAGGTTTGGGACATATTTACACTTTCCATTTAGCGTATGAACTAGGTAGCTGTAATTTCTCATTCTCTTCCAACTTCTTTTTTCTTGATGTCAGGAATCCTGTTCTGTTTGTTCAACTATTCTGTTGTCCAGCCTACCTGTTACATATTTTCATTCCTTGAAGGTTTCTCTTGATGCAGACTAGACTCATTCTTCCTTGTCATTCTTAAGAAGTCTCTTGTCAGTACTGCACTGTACACATCTTCCATGAATCTCTGGCAAGGATTTAGGGCTTTATAAGTACGCGGAGTTAATTAACCGTCTTCCGTGCTGAGGCCTAATACATACCAAATGTTGCACTCCGATTTCTTCTTTTTAAGTTACAGGTTCCCATATATAATCCAGGACTACGGCGAGCCGCCGTCGAAGTTAATCGCTTCTTCTAAGCCTGTGATTCTTATTTCTCTCAGACTCCCTTTGGTCTGGATTGTTTTTCATGACTCTCATTTGGCTTTAAGTTTCCCACAGTAAAGCGCAGAATACGTGCTAGTAGGACCGTGAAGAGGTAGAGCACCGTTTTTGATTTTGCTTTCGGTAAGGGGTCCATAACCGAGTACCTGGTCACAGTCACTGCTAGTGCCTAAAAAGCTTTTTCATGTTTCATTCATGTCATCCAATTTCTAAAGTCTGTTCTGGTTGACTTGGATTACCCTAGTTGGGGGTGTCGTTTGCCCAATTGTAGCCATTGTTGCCAGGGGTTGTCAATATTGGTGTTTGAAATTTCCCCATTTCTGTCCTATAACTGATACCTGAGCCTGTTTCCTGCAGTACTTCCAAGTATGCTTGGCCAAAGTGCAAGGGGTTCATTGATTGGCTCTCTTTCGATCTTCAATTTTGTCCTAAGGGATGTTGAAATTCTTCAATTCGTTTCATATGTATATTTCCTATGGTAATATTGTTTATGTCTCTGGTTGGTTATTTCTAGTTTACTCAGGGAAACTACGGACATTACTAGAGCTAGGGTATATCATATTCTCGGTTATATTTCATGATAATGTTTGTGAATTAATGCGTATATTTCTTTTGTTATGTGCGGGATTTCTCGTTTATCTTTCCACGTATAGTGACCTTCTACCGGTCATGTATCATGTGTTATCTTTCCGTTTATTTCGCGCACACCACTTCAGATTACGCATATTTAATTGGGATTTCCTTGGTAGTTTTTCAGGGTCAAACATGTTCGCACTTTTGTTTCTTACAACGTTTTCCCTATTTTGTTACTGAGTACAAGGAGGATACGCACTTGCATAAATAGCTGGTTGTCACCTATTTTGTTTTAGTTAATTAAGGACAAGAACTACTACCAATCTACCTTCATACTACAATACCCCTTACACAAGCGTGCACATAGTATACACTTAATATAGGGTTGTATTTTCGTACTCATGGTATAAGATTGTGCCACTAAACATAAATCGAACCAGGGATTCCTTTATGAGCTTCAACCCAATTTGTTTGGTCAACCTTCACTTCAGTGGTGTCTTGATTCCCTTTTTCCGCTTCTTTTGTCAATTTGTAGGAGGCCTTTTCAGCTCCCATATAGATTTTTGTCTTTTTATTTCCAGCTGTGGTTTTGCTGGCCTGGAATTCCGCCTCCCCTTGGCTCTTCTGAGAGTTACTTTTACATAGTTAATTTCTTTTGAATAGCTCTTACTGTTCCTTGACCTAATCTTCTGACTTGGGAACCCAGCGAACTGCGTTGATTCATTTGCTATCCATGTCATGATTTTCAAGTGATAGTGTAGGGATGGCTTCAATAGGGAGTTGCTGTTACAAACATGGGATATGGTACTAAACTTTCAAGTCTAAAGATGTAATGGTATATAGGGCAAGAAGGTGACTATATTGACTACAACCCACACTGGCCAGAAGTAGGATCATATCCAGAACTATGCAGCCACGGTGAAAAATGATAGAATAATTTATCCAAGTAGATCTATTACGTATTCTGCATTCTTGATAATCCGAATGCATCTGCAGATGAGTGCATAGATGCAGGAAAGACAGCCATCCAGACTGATCACCTGGTATATCGTATGATGTTCGCAAATGGGCGGCATCAACTTGAACTTAGTTCATTTGGCAAAGAGATTGAAGGCTATCTACTTATGGAGTGCTTAATACCCACAGAGAAATTGACAGTCTGGGGGATCAGTTTGCTGCCATGGGATTATACATCTGCAGGGTCAAACGGTATTTGCACTGCTTATACTATGACTGAAGTTTGCAAGGATACTTCCTTTATGGTCAACTTAAGTACTGGGAAAAGTGTATAAATAGTTAAAAGTCCCCTGTAGTTAAGGGATCATCAAGCAACGAAGAAACCTTAACAATATATTCAAATTCTGTTATTCAATTCAAATCCAGACATCGAGAACCTTTATCTTTGCTAATACTTTGTAAAGAGCTTTCCTGACTGTTTTCCGATTATCTCTATACGAGTACGGCCTAGTCAATTCAACAGTGCCAACATGGTGAGCACTGCCGACCTCTGAACTTGGACAATATATTTCCTATCTACTGCGAAGAGTATGCAATTGTCCTCTGAGCAGTAGCACTCTGATAACTTGCTAGCATACAGCCAAAATATACAGAACATATTTATCCTCAAGATAGACATCAGATAACTGCTTTTACAAAATAGTAATAATAATCCACCCTATCCTCTTTTGAAAAGATACTTGTTGCTGGCCTTGTAGAAATACCAGTATTCAAACTAATTTGTCAGCCAGATACTCCCTTTCTGCCTAGAGGCTAGAAGAGTGCTTACTTTTTTATTTTCTTATACAGAAATTACTTGGGTGTCTAAGCAAGCTGTCGTGGGTATGACTCGCGACGACACAGCTATTCCTATTCCTTTAGGACATGACCGGATGATAGTAGAGGATGATACAAAATCTACCCCTTCAGCATCCTTAATCCCGTGCCTAAGCAGGACCCGCTCTTCCATGACTCAATTGAGCTGTCCAGCTTCAAGGGTTCAGAAACGTGTCGAGCAAGCTAAGAATCCTGTCAATACGCAAGATAAGTTCCTTGAACATGGTGTCTATGCATTATGCCACCTGGACTGCTCTTTGATAGAACGTGCAAATGGGAATCACATAGCGATCTGAGCACTATCACAGGAGGGCAGGCAGGGGTTTAAAAGGCTACAATTGCTGCAGAGCCGTATGGCCAGGGGTGAAGTTTCCAATGATGCTGAGATATAGGAACGTCGCAGTACATCAAAACAACCGAGTGGCGACACTGAACAGGAGCAGCAAAGGTTACGTGCCCAAGTTCAGAAGAGTTCCTATGCCAACAGGCTCAACTAGAGCAACAGGAGCAACAGGGACAAGTCTCAGAAACAAGGGACCAAATCCTGGAAAAGGCACTAATGGAACTCAATACTAAATTAAACTAACAGGAACAGGAATGGGCCAAAAGGGTGAATGAGCAACGAGAAATTGCTGCTCAACAGTAATGAGAACAGAGTGCTAGTATGAAGGCCTACCTAGATGCTCTACTACTATGATTAGCGGAAAAGATACCTACACCAACACAGCGTGGGTCTAATGATGGTGATCCATGACCGTCAAACTGAAGAAAATCTATGGTACCAATAGAAGCTACTATTCCTACAAAGGAATCTGCATCAACTCCAAGGAAGGATAAAGGAAAAGGAGTAGAGAGTGGAGGAAATAACCTACCACCGCCACTACCACTAGGCAACCTTGGTGATACCCTTGACCCGGATGATGTTAGATCCAAATCGAGATGGAGAGGATGGACGTGGTAGTAAGGGTGGCAGGCTAAAACGCGCTACACGTTTACCATCAATTCCCAGAAATGATATACTAGAGGACAGGTTAACTATGACTTTCTTAGAACGTATCAGTGGACTCTCCAAACCAGCAAGGCTAATTGCGTAACCAGCCGTCTTCTTTGAAGGAAATGATAAACTCATGTTCGGAACTGGTGGACACCCTGTGAAGAATACTTCATTCGCAATGCTACAAAGTGGGAAAATCATGCACCCCGAATAGTTTTTACCTTTGTGAAAAAACAAAGGGGAACAAAGTGACATACTTCTCCAAGAAATACTGGAAGGTGATGGGTAGATTAATTAAATATACCAGAGACCTAGACTATTCCACATGAGAACGCTTTCGACAAGAAATTACCGAGCGATATATCGGCATAGAGGAGGAACGAGGTACCCTGGAAGAAATAACGAAGGTAGTCTATAAGGGAAAAATCTACACTTATCTTCTCCTTCAGGAAATCTCAACATCAAGGATGGACTCACAGGAATTACTAGGAGGGTGCGGGTAGAAAGTAAACTTCCAGATGATATTCGTTGCCGATTATCCCACATGAAGTTCTCCTCCCATGAGGAATGGATCTAAAGCAAATGGGAAGTTAGCAGACAACAGCAGTAATTTCTGGAATGGGGCAAATTATCTAGAGAATACACAAACAGTGGATCACCCAAATGAAAATGCGATCACACTCGTAAAGGGGTTAATACCAATCAAGGATACACTAACTAGAAGCAAAAAAATAATCCATCATGATGGGAGGCAGCTAAGGCCAAGCCATCGGAAAAGAAAGGGGGTAACAATATTAAAGACGAGCTTACTGACTGGAAGAATGCTCACAATAGAATGTCCCAAGATGTTGTGGATATGGAAAAGGTAGGAAAGGATTGCACTCGCCGCGGCCTCAACACCTACACATGGAGAAAATATCGAAAGAATATAGTTGTTGCAAGATGTTTTTCTAAGCAACCAATCAAAGACCGACCGAAACTTTCCCCAAGCCACGGACAGCTGCTCTTACTGTGAGAACCTGACGGCCAAAGCTGAATCAGATACAGAGTCCTCCAGCACCTCAGTTATGGGAATTATCAGATACGGAAATGTTCAAATAGTACTAACAGCGACAGCGATTTGGAATTTGGGGCACTAGCAATTGCAACCGGGATCGAAACTGGGAACCCGCTACTCTAGGGTGCTTAAGGTTACCAACAACAAAAAGGATTAAAAGAATTAAGCAACAAAATTGGGAGGCAGGTCAATGTTTGCATGTTGGGAACTGACGTTCTGTAGCGTGCTTCAACTTACTGGATTTCGGGGACCGGGGGATGAGACCTCCCCCGTCAGGGAGATCTAGCTTAATTTTTTTGTTTTTCCATAGATTGGTTCTAAGTTTTAGGTTTTCCTTTTTATTTCTACGGAAGAAGGATCTCCTTTTTAGGCACTTGGATGTGGTTCCCATTTTTATACACTCGGGAAGTGCTGGGCAGTAGCAGAGTTGACCCCCCAATACTCTCTAGCCATAGTCGACTCTAGTACAAATAACCATTGTTTAATCCACCAGAAGGGTGGATTGAACGCAGGACCCTGCGGACAAAATAAACGGGCCAGGCTCATTTTACGACTAGACCATAGCTGCACAGTTGTAAAGTTTTCTGAAAAACCTCGTGATATGGCCTCGCCTAACAAGGACGTGTTTTGGACGTGACAACAATCGTGTTAACCTAATACAAAGTTCAACTAATACTGTATTGGGACAAGATATTCTAAATTCGGAAATAGTTATTAATTTTGCAATTTTCTACTCTTTTAGGGAATAAAATTTATTTTCGAAAATTATTACTCCTTTAGGCAATTATCCTACGGGAAAGGCTGGTAAGTATAATTTTAATATTGATTGCATTTTTATAGTGTTTTAGTAGTCTCTCCCATATTGACTGAGGGTTTAATTTTTTGGGAACCCCTCGGCAGGGGGTAAAGACAGCTCGTAGTGGGCCTCCTAAAATCTTAATTATTGACTATTTATTTAGTTCATCTGAGGAGACCTCTCTGGTTGAAACAATGCTGTTGTGACAAACACCAAAGCTATACAACCATAATGTCTTCTAGACGAGGACGAACAGATATAACTAGCTCACATAAGCGACAGAAGCTCAAATACGAAAAACCAAAATCCTACCAATAACCTGAATGAACAGCATATATCTATATGTACAGGACACAATATCGCATAAGAGTCTTATTAGACTCAGATTCCAATATCTTGGTTATACATGAAAATTTAATCAAGGAATTATATATTCCTTACAAGTCTGGTGAGGATCCAGTACCTATTTTGGATTTTACTGGAGAGGAACTTTCTACTGGAAGGGATTTCACCCTTCCCCTTTACTTTGAAATTAGAAAAAATAAAAACTTATCCAAGATTGTGTGTGAGATCGCACAAACAGGAAATTTTGGAATGAAAATTCCATTTGGGTGGCGGAATGATTATCATCCTAAACCTGAAATCTAAGACCCTGAAAGCTGGAGGTTTGAAGTCCATGGATGTCCACTACACCTATTAGCGGAGCATGAAGAAATTTTAATCACGTGGGATGAGCAGCTTTTTGAAGATGCAGACGCAGTGATTATTGTAAGAATTACAAGAGTAGATTTTGAGGAATATATAATCCTTGATACACTACACGCGCAATACCATAACATCAAATACCTTTTCTGCCACTCAACAACAGCGAAACATCCCCCTTATAAGATCTTTGATTACCTTATTGACCTCAGACCAGATTTACAATCACCTTGGAGGACAATTTATCCCCTTTCGGAAACGGTGTTAAAAACACTGTAAACATATCTGGATGATATATTAAAACAAGGAAAGATTTGCCACAGCAAATCATCGGCCGGAGTATCGATACTTTTTGTGCAGAAACCAGATGGACATCTTAGGTTGATAGTTGACTATAGAGGACTAAACAAAGTCACTGTCCACCACTGATATCCACTATCCCTTATGATAGAACTACGCGACCGTGTAGAAGGAGCCACTATTTTAACTAAGCTGGATCTGAAGGACAGTTACCACCTGATCCCCATACGGCAGGGCGATAAATGGGAAACTGCTTTTCAAACATGATACGGCTTATTTAAATATAATGTAATGACGTTTGGCATGGTAAACGCATTTGCCACATTTCAATCAATAATTGTTTCTTTATGTGTATTGGCACAATCTTATAGCATGAGTACGAAAATTCAACACTGTATTAAGGTTATACTATGTGCACGCTTTTGTGAGGAGTATTGTAGTAGGAAGGTAGATTAGTAGTAGTTCTTGTCCTTAATTAACTAAATAAAGTAGGCAGCAACCAGCTATTTATACAGGTGCGTATCCTCCATGTACTCAGGAAGAAAAATAGGGAAAACATTGTAAGAAACATAAGTGCGAACATGTTAGACCCTGAAAAACTACCAAGGAAATCCCAAATATATGCGTAATCTGAAGTGGTGTGCGTGAAATAAACGGAAAGATACCACCAGACACATTACCGGTAAAAGGTCAGTATACATGGAAATCTAGCAGAGAAATCCTGCACATAACATAAGAAATATACGCATTAATCCTCTCACATTATCATGAAATATAACCGAGAACATAATATACCCTAGCCGTAGTAATGTCTGTAGTTTTCCTGAGTAAACTAAAAATAACCAAGGAGAGACATAAACATTATTACTGTAGGAAATATACATATGAAACGAATTGAAGAAAATCAACACTTCCCCTCATTATCTACAGCCCAATAATCTCATCATCCGTTGGTGTGCCGATTTCGCAACAACCTTGGTACAAATGTTGGTATGGTTTTCTGATGACGCAACCTTCAGAGGTGTGAAAGAACTGTTATCAATCTCTTCACGTATTTTGTGAAAATGGATGTTGATATGTTTTGTTCGTTGATTTAGTTGATGGTTGGTTGCTAGAAAGTTTGCTACGGTATTGTCGGCATGTAAGGCAATCGGTGTTCTAAGCTGGATGATACTGAGACCTTTGATGTACCATTGGATTTACCTTGCTTCTAGGGACCTAGGTACATATTCCACTTCCATACTAGATGTTACGACAGTGACTTGCTTCTTGGACCGCCAGGATATAAAGGCATTTTTAAAAAGAATAACAAATCCAGGGAAGTTGCAGAGGGTATCAAGACAGGCTGCAAGGTCCGAATCCACATAGGTGTTCATAGCGTTTGTAGTTGTACAAGGGTAGAAGAGTCCAATGTCTTTTGTACCATGAATGTACTAAAGGACGTCTTTAGCGGCCTTGAGGTAGATATCAGTCAGGCAGGAAGAAAACTGTAAGAGAAAGGATATTGTATACCGTAGATTGGGTCTGGTACCAGTTGTCAGGTACATAAGTGATCCTATTATCCATAGGTATATAGACATGTCCGGTATCTGTTAATCCACTGTCCCTCTCTGTAGTTGAGTCCCTTTAGGTAAGGGGGTAGAGACTGGCCGTTGTTACACATATGGGATATGGTACTAGACTTTTGAGTCTAAAGATGTGATGGTATATAGCGCCGGGAGGTGACTATATTGACTACAACCCACACTGGCAAGAAGTAGGATCGTATCCAGAACTACTCAGCCTCGGTGAAAGATGACTGAGTAATTTATCCAAGCGGATCTATTACGTATTCTGCATTCTTGATAATCCGACTGCATCTGCACATGAGTGCATATATGCAGGAAAGACGGCCATCCAGACTGATAACCTGGTATTCCGTATGATGTTCGCAAATGGGTGGCATCAATTTGAACTTAGTTCTTTTGGCAAAGAGATTGAAGGCTATCTACTGGTGGAGTGCTTGACACCCTCAGACAAAATAGATAACCGGGGGATCATTTGCTGTAGCAGGGTCATACATCTTCAAGGTTAAACAGTGTTCGCACTGTTTAGACCATGGCCGAAGTTTCCAAGGATACTTCTTTAATATGGCCAACCTAAGTACTGGGAAAGGTGTATAAAGAGTTAGCAGTACCCCGTAGTAAAGGGACACGCTCCGCGCCCTCTATTTTCCTCCCGCTTGAAACTCTTGCCCCTTTTAGCTGAACAAAACTTCGCCCTTTTGTGTGGCAACAGCCATGACACACCAAATCTTGCCCCTCGCTTAAGCTTTACTCTTTAGCGACACAGCCCCACTCCCTGTGCAACAGTGATGGCCACAGATTCCCCTGGCCCCTCCAGGTCAGCCTCGCGCACCCAGCACCGCACAGCCCCCTACTCAACCAACTCCTCCTGCGCCAGCACCCCTGGACCCCTCCCCGACCACCTGATTGCAACCCAGAACCTCCTGGATGCTATAGTTGCCCAATTCAGCCTCTCCCAGGAATCCTTCCCTGCGTTTGACAACTCCCTCCTCCACAACCTTTCCGACGGGGAAGCCACCATTATCCCACTCCTCTGCACTGCCCTCTCTGGAATCAATGAGGTAGTTAGCCGACTTACCGCACTGACTACGCGCGTGGATGAGATCTCCTCCGCTATCTCGACCCCCACTCCTCCCCCTACTTCAGCCCCCTCTGCGATTGCAGCCTTGGAGGCCACAGTCAGGGACCTCTCCCTTCGCGTCACTGCAGGAGCCACTGCCAGACAACCCCCTCC
>QFET01018868.1:0-22281 GCA_003316355.1 Tuber calosporum | reverse complement strand
GTTGTGAGCCAGCGAACATCCAGGGGTTGCGGCCAACAGCCGCAACCTTGGCACGAGTATTACCGTTGGCGTTGCATAAAAATCGTCACATTTTTTTCCCGACAGTTAGCCAGGAGTTTAATTCTCCGCAACCATACATCACATATTAACCGGAATTGGAAGTTACATAAGGTATGGTTTCTTCAATAAGCGAGCAATATTTGCTAAAAAGTTACCATGATTTTGCCAATAGTTACTGTTGTTACCAGAGTTTTTAACCACTTGGGGGAAAGAATCTCTCGCAGAGGTTTAGTCTCGCTCATCGACTGAGTATCGTTTTATTTAACTGCTCTAGCGGATCCATTTTTACTCACCCCTCCCGCTTTGTACAGTACAGACAAAGAAAGGTATACCCTGCAATTGGTTGCATTTTAAAAAAATTCTCTCACATTACTTTACCTACCCTTCTAGCGAAAACGAAAATCAGAAAGCGTTCGCCGAATTTCTTCTCTTTTATAATCAATTGTCTAGCTGCATACCGTATCATAAACGACAATTATTACTGACTAGCGCATGCTGGTTAGGTGTAACTAGGATAAATTTATGAAATCATCCGATCACCCACCCTTGATGGTACATCTTTGCCTCAATCCATGTATCACAGCCCATTATCCCTGCCACAGAAAACAGGTACCATACTCGGGTATGTTCAAAAAGCGACCTTTCAATCATTGACACAAAAAATCAATCACATCATGCAATGAGCGAAAAATTATTGTAAAAGAGTTGATCACATTGTCGCTAAAAATGGTAGCTTTGGTAAACTGCGACAGAGTAATTTAAAACCCAACTGAAACCCCAACGGCTCCCTCCATCATCAAGCCCAAATCCCCTTCTTGCAATGAACATATTTCGGTTGCAAAACCTAACTTGATCAACGCACAAAGAGAACTTCCTGAAGCACTCGGGGTGACAAAGAAGGAAGAAAGAAAAACACACAGAAAAATTGTTTCAGGATAAGGGTATGATAAATCAGGCAAAGCAGGCAAACAAAGAGAAACTAACAGTATCAGTACCTGGTCGTCCAACATAAAAGGAGGGGAAGACTGTTTCCAATGCTTACCAACCGCGGTTTGGGTATCTGCTCACGGGGGCAGAAAACGGCACGATCACTGTAACCCCATTTGGACCCGGGGGGGTAACGCACGTCTAGCGATAGCAGCTCTCTCAGCTCTCTCAGCTCTCTCAGCTCGGACATTCGCACATTCAGTCAAAATCTGCACAACGCCATCGTGACCATTACGAGAGGCAATGTCTAAAGCGGTATCTCTAGCTGCGTTCTTCAGTTTTATTTCAATCCTCGGGTCATCACAGAGCATTTTCGTAACCAGCTCGAGCCCGCGTTCTGCCGCCTTATGCAGTGGGGTGTTGGACTGGTAGTCGGGGATGCCAGGATGTGTGAGAATGTGACTTAGGAGGAGTTTAACTATGGATGGGTAATCGCGGTCCACGGCGATGTACATCGGAGTCCGCTGGCGGTGGTCTTGAAGGTTCATGTTTACTCTCCCGTCTGCGAAAAACACTTTGATCACTTCGAGGTGATCGAATTGAGCAGCAAGGTGCATCGGGGTATTTCCGTCCCCGTCCCTTGGATTCGGGTTAGTCCTTGGATGTTGTAAGAGCGCATGAGCAATGTCTGCGTTGCCGTTCTCCATGGCTGCATGGAGGGCCGTGGTTCCGGTGTTGTGGGTGATATTAATGTCGGTTCCCATCTTATACAGAAGAAGCCGGAGAGCAACCACATGGTTATTCTTAACTGCCATTATCAAAGGGGGAATGTCGCTGCGGTTCCGTGCGTTAACTTCAATGCGCTCGTTGTCCAATAACAGCCTCATAACACCGTCATGCCCTAAATTCGTAGCGAGGTGTAGCGGTGTTTCTTGTTCATTGTCCCGTGAATTAACCTGTTTTCTCTCATTTCCCACTTCAGCGAGGAGTACCTCCACCATGGATTCATCACCTTTCATGGCCGCCAGTGCTAGTGGTGTGCGACCCTCAAAGTCCTTTGTTGTAGCACTCACACCACATTTAACTAACATGGAAACTACTTCTGCGCTTTGGGTGAGAACAGCGTCATTTAGTAGAGACGCATTCCCATCCAAGTTTAAAACACCCCTGTCCAACAGATTACGAATTGACTTGGTATCTTCTGCCTGAGCACGGACATAAAGGGCACGCCTCCCATATTTTCCAGAGTGGCTACGAAAGATACTATCAATTAAGTTAGATGAGAGGAGGTATGAGAGTCGGCGGTTAACTCTCAATAGAGCATTAACTTCCGGTGGGGACAGATTGTGAGAGATTTCACAAATCAACTCGTTGGCGAGGTCAAGCAAGCGCATTGCGGTCAAGTGTAGGAGGGGGTAATTAAGTTGCGAGAGTTGTAGTTGTTTGTAGTAGGTATGTGGGATATGATTCCAAGCTTTTCGGTAACCGCGTTGCTATAGGTGGCCTACGCTTACTGTAACAGCAGAGTGAACCCCGTGTCAGCTAAGAGAAACTCAATCGCAAGGGTACCGATCTGAGAGGGAATTTGTACCAAACGTATGTCCACTGGGAAATAAAATCCAAACGTCTAAAGCTTACAACCGTATGCGGAAGTAATTGGGGTATTGTTTGCCCCTGTTTCCGGGGGGTTTTTTTTTGGGAAAGAAGGGAAATATAGGAGAGAGAAGGATGATCAACTCGGAGAGCCTGCAACTAACAATAGGCAGCTGTAGAAGCAGTGATATATTAGCTCTCAACCCTTGACAGCAGAAGTCGGGGAATTGTGGAAAATGCTATTTTTACCTGACCAAACTTTTCTAGTGTACTATAGAAGATACCCGTGCAGTATCGAATGAACCAGCGATTCCCGGTTCTATGTAATTGTAAGGTTAGCAAGCGGCGCGCTGGTTCTTGAAAACAATATTTGAGACACAAAATTAGAAATAAGTGACTAACCCGAGTTGCGCAAAAGCGTTTACCGAAAAAGGATATACGGTAATGAATTTGCAATTGGATCTTATTATAAGAAGTAGTTTTGGATTTGGTAGTAGTGGTTGTAGGATGAGGTGGGAGTTGAGGGAAGTGGCAGTTGGTGGATGTTGGGGTGGATCAGAGGTACCGTATGCTAGGTTGGTAAAACCTAGCGGACGCTAGTTTAGCGCCATTTCTTCTTGGCTGACCTGGAAAGGTTCCTGTCCCGAAGGAATAGAATATAGTAATCGTGCCAAGGTTCCCACCATCCTTCGAACGACGCTAGGCGCCGTGCGAACTCAGTGGCACTCCAGTAGAGTGCTGAACAGCGTGAAGAGAGTAACAGCGCAAGGAAAGAATTTCGCAAAGATCTAGTATACATGATGAGAAAAAGTTACAATAGAAGCCCCAATTTCACAATGCAAAAGTCCCTATTTCCTTTGCCGTACTTATTCTATCCTTAACTGCCGTTGGCATTTCCTTTGAAATTTCTTTCCAATGGTTTTCCACCTTAGTTTCAGCTGTTTTCCTTGCACTCTTAACAATTGGTTATACCTTCTCTAAGGCCTTTGCTGCTGATTCCTGCTCTCTTTGGGAGAAACCATTAGGCATGCTTCATGGACATATAGGACACCACTGTGCAGGAGGGAAGGTGTACTACGTTTTTGATGTGCAGTGCAGGCAACCTCAACTGCTTTTGAGTTCTGAAGGTCTTCTAAAGCCAAAGCACCACCTCTGAGCTTGTGCTAGGCTGCCTTTAATATATTTCTCAATGCTTCAGTGTGTTGTAGGAGACAAGTCACCGAGGGATGTACAAAGGACAACTGCTTGTCTCTTGAGTGAGCGGATTGTTTGCGGTGTATAGAGTAGCTCAGAGGAATTGTAGGATGTTGCAAGAGGAGTTTGAGGTGCAGGGGTTGCTAACTGGCAGGTGATAGTACTGTTGAGCTTTGCAAGAACGGTTTAAGGATTGCATGGATTAGTCCAGTTTCCTTAAAGACAGACTTAATAGTTGTATCTTTAAAGGTTTAGGTATGGATACAGCTGTAAAGGAAATCTACTATGTTCCTACTATTTACTACAGACTTGATGTTGGTTATTACTTATTTGAGTTTATACCTAATAAGCGCTACTATTTGGTTGTTCCCTCCAAGTTGGTTGTAACCTTGTAACTGATTATTCTTTCCTAGTTTCGGTTATTACTACACCCTCCTTAATTCTACCCCTTTGAGTATAACTATTGTTGGAAAATATGTTATCACATTCTATGTAGTCATGTGTGTATGTGAGTCATGTAACACATATATATATCACGAGTTATATGTATGGCTGGATTTTACATGACATGAAGATGTGTATATATGTTTTGGGTTTTCTCTCCATTTATCCTTACAACTCGATAGTACAATAGTAGAATCCCAACATTCAGTGTACAAGGTACTGTGTTCAAATCTCAGTGCCGCCTTATTAATTATACGACACAGCCTTTGATACTGCAATATTTTCAGGTTATGAGCCCGGGTTAGCATGACTTCCACTACCCAACCATATATCACTTGACAAAACTGTTCATACACTAAGACCCTACTTCCGTTAACTTCCACATTCACATCCTTCTTCTTATCACTCTATGAGTAACACAGACTCACATGTCTACTATAGACAACATAATGAATTTCACTGCAGTAATTGAAACACCACTCGACATGTCTCCAGACGTTGGACCAACACTTGATGTGAGAATAGCGGTTGGTACTTAAAAAGATATCTGGCTTATCGAAAGAAGCTCCTTGGAAGAGCCACGATCATCAAAATACCAACAACTAGAAGAGGGTAATATCAGGAAACAAATTCCATATACCTACTACGCCGCACCTGAATACCTAATATCCGATATCAAAGCCAAAACCTCACCACTACCACACGATGTAACCAATGACGAATACATCGGTTATTTCAACCCTATATCAATCACTGTTTGTTATAGTTGTGGAAGATTAAGACCGTTCCCATAAGTAAGCCCAAAGAACAAAACATTCTCCCATTCTCTTGTAAGGAATTTCGATATCAGATTTGGTACTTAGATATAAAAAGGTCGTACAATCGTAGAAATATCAGCCGACCAAACCTGTTTCCTTCCAACATCCAACATAGCAACAATAGAGCTATCCTAAGGTAACTGCCAAACTGTCGACCAAAGACGCCACACCCTGAGACTCAAGAGTTGGACAATTGTCCATTCCCCTAAAAGACTATCCAAAATTGCAAGGACAACGGGACTATCTGTCTTGTACACAAATGTGGAAAACAGCATTCAAAATATGCAATTTATGGGATATGGTCGACGGTTTAACAGAACAACCTGAGCTAGAAGACAAAGGAACCTCCTCCTCCAAAGAGACTAAGGAATGGAATAAGTGAAATGAACTAGCGAAGTTCTTGCTATACCAGGCAGCTGGGAGCTACGCAGCCTATATCACCTGCTACAACTGGGCCGCAAACCTATGGCAGTCACTCAGGGACCGGTTTGACAAAGAAACACCGTCTACCAATCTAGTCAATCTTGAAAACATCAGAACTAAACTCACACCAGGGAAAAACATCTCAGAACACATTTCCAACTTCGAAAATGCCTGGAACTGCCTATCTCAACAATGCACAAATGCCAAAGGCAAATGTGCAGATAACCTCTTAACCACTTTGAAAGCAGTGGTTCAACTTGAAGCCACCCAAGGAGCATTCTTCCTGCTTTGTATAAAAGAGAAACATGGAGATTTATGTGATATGCTGGTTGCACAAGGAGATAACTGTTATGTAGATATAATGAAATTCTTCGTCAGTAGAGCAGCTAAGGAAACCAAACAAAGGGAACATGAAAAAGTGCAATTTGTGCCAAGGAAACAAAAAGGAGCCAAGTTATGTTCCTGGTGCAAAGTGTGAGACAAGAAGAGGGACAACTAAAACCTCAAAGAGTGCCATGATCTCAAAAGAGACAAGGGGAGAAAATTTGGTTGGTAAAAAAGGTACCGAAATCGAAAATGGTTACCGATACTACCGTTACCGTTGTGATGACCAAGTCTCAATAAATTGCGAACGAGTGTGATAGGAGAATGACAATTAGTTGGCTTTATGATACTGGAGCCAGTGACCACATATCACCTAGCGAAGGTGACTTCCTACATCTATCACCCACCAAACCAAACAAAGTAGTGGCAGATGGGAGGATTCATCAAACCACTGGAACAGGAGACATTCAAATCCCTGTGGGACTACTGGACGGATCCACACATGAGGCTCAACTGCCTAGATTACTGTATGTACCATCTTTTGGATATTCCTTAGTGTCTGAATCAAGTATCGATGATGTTGGTGTAAGAGTGGAAATTGAAAAAGGAGAAAGAATATATGTGAAGGATGGAAGAAAATTCATGGTTAAGGAGAAAAACAACCGCCTGTGGTATACTCATGCCAAGGTTGTGGCTGGTTTCCACAACCCACGGATGCTCGCATGCTCACAACTGGGGGCACTTTAATGAGTGCCTGCCAGTCCAAGCTCACTTTGCAGTCCAACATCACTTTGTGGCTCAAAATCACTTTGTGGCACAACATCACTTTGAGCCTCACTATTGATGATGTGGCTCAACATCATTTTACAGTCTAATATCACTTTGTGGCGCAATATCACTTAAAGCCTGACTCTTCATTTGTGGCTCAATCTCAAGTTTAGCCTTAGTTTTTATTTCTGACTCTAGATTATATAATTTTTTGCCCTTAGATGAGATTGTTCTGCCTAGTTTTAATAAGGGTGCAGGTTTTATATAATTCAAACATAGGATAAGCCATATTATAATATTGAGCCACAAAGTGATGTTGGACTGTAAAATGATGTTGAACCACAAATCAATAGTGAGGCTTAAAGTGATGTTGAGCCACAAAGTGATGTTGAGCCACAAAGTGATGTTGAGCCACAAAGTGATGTTGGACTGTAAAGTGATGTGGGATTGGCAGGCACTCTCTAGAGTGCCCCCAGTTGTGATAATATCGACATCTGGGGATTGTGGCAACCAGCCACAACCTTAGCACGAGTATAAGGACACATAATAAGAAGGCTCTCATAACACCTTATGAAGAAAGACACCTGGCACTTGGTCAACCTAGCACTATTCGAGATTGCTATAAGCACACATTGCCAATTACCAAACCTCAAAACTTTATCTGTAGAACTTGCAAGATGTAAAAATCAACACATAGTGTACCACATGCAAAAGAAATTGAAAGAAAGAAAGCTTTCGAGAAAATCTATTCTGATCTGAGTGGTCGTATATCGGTCCTAACCTTTGGAAGAAATGAATATTACATGACATTCGTAGACAACTATACCAGATACTATTGGCTATAATTGCTAAAGTCAAAGAAAGGAGCTGAGAATGCAATACAAGACTTCTGGAACTTCATACATAGACGATTCGGAGTACAAATCAAACGTCTCGACCGGGATAATGGAACTGAGTATGTAAACCAAAAGGTATCCCTGTTCTTAAAGGAAAAAGGTACAATCCATAACACATCATGAGCCTACAACCCTGAATCCAATGGTGTTTCCGAAAGAACAAATCGTACCCTTACCACTATGGTACGATACCTGTTTCTCGCCGATCGAAAGTTCCTATGGGGGGAACCTATTCTACTGCTGCCTACCTATACAACTGACAATTGTATTCTACGATAAAGCCAAAATCTTTCGCACACATATATGGCAAGAAACCAAATATTAACCATCTTCCTGGTTGCTTCACATCTACGACAGTACACATTCCTGCAGAAAAGAGAACCAAATTGGATCCAACAGCTGAAAAAGGTCACTTAGTAGGCTACACTTCCTGTGCTACAGTATATCGAATTTACATACCTAAATGGCATACGGTGACTGAAACAAGTGAGGTCAGGTTTGGAATAAGGAAAGGAGTTTCATTCGAATATCGTCAAGAAAATACTAGTACAATTCTGGAAAAAGATGCCATTCTAGAAATCGAAGAACAGACTGAAAGTAATCTTTCAGTCGAATATGATGACCGTGTACAAGAAACAGAGGTACCAGCAGCATACCTTGATGCACCTCCAAGACGACTATCCACTCGTACCTGAATCCAAACCAACAAACGTCTGGAATATCGAAAAGACCTAGCTAAAGCCAAACTCAAGGAGTTGAATGCCAAATTAAGATAATGCGATTAAGCATTCAAAATCTATATGCGAGGCGATAGAGGGTCTGGTACAACTGAACAAGTTATTCTACAACATTAGCTGCAATGCGAAGCTATACACGAGCCATTTCACCAAGAACAGACTGTTATGAGCAAGGAATCCTTGGTTGGACTCTCCTACTACAAGCCTGACCCCACAGGGTACGCAGAAGCAATGAAGTCCGAAGAACAGGCTGAATAGCAAAAAGCAATGGAGGAGGAAATAGATATTCTAAAAAGCAGAAAGGTTGCGGATGAGGTCGACAGTCAGAAAATCAAAAGAGTTCTCAAAGGACGATGGGTATATTACTCAAAGGTTAAGACAGATGGAACCATAGAAAGACGAAAAGGGAGATATTGTGCCAAAGGATTCTGCCAAATCATAGGGGAAGATCAAGGATTTATATGCTCTTGTGGCATCCCTATAGTCATTACGGGTACCGTTAAGTCTAGCAACCAAGGCAAGATATGTCCTACGACAACTAGACTTTAAGAGTGCATTCCTGTATGGCAACATAGACTACGAAGTATATCTAGAAATTCTTGAAGGATACCGCATACCAGGAAAAGTGTGGAAGCTACGAAAAGCATTTCATGGCCTTAAACAATCTCCACACCTACGGTATCAGCATCTTACCCAAGCCTTAGAAATGATGAACCTAAAGGTTACCAACTTCAATCCATGTATCTTAATTCCACCAGGTTTATACAGTTCTAGATCCGTTGATGACATTCTTATCACCGGCAATCCCTCCAAAGTCAATCAGTACATTGACAAACTAGGATCCCACTTCCCTTGTACCGATTCTAGGGAAGTATCTATGCTACTCGGTATCCAAATCAAAAGAGTAAAAACCGGTATCCAGCTATACCAGGAAAAATATATAACAAAAATTCTTGAAAGATTAGGTATAACCGATGCAAACAAAGCCAAAACCCCAAACGAAGCTGACTAACCACTTGTGTAGGCTACTCCAGACGAGGAACTATGTAACCTCAAAACATTCCGATCAATAATAGGATCGTTGATGTATGCTGCCGTCGCTACCCTAGTTGACATCACATATTTCACTGCATTCCTCAATCAGTTTGCATCCAACACAACCTACACTCACCTAACGGCTGCCAAACTAGTACTTCGCTATCCTAAAGGTACAAAGAACAATGGACCCAGCTTCCGACACTATACCAACACTCTGCCTCTGGAGGTCTACCGCTATAGTTCCTATGCATCAAACCTTGACTATAGAAATCCTTTACTAGATTAAGTATACAGACCCCTGGGCATACAGTTCTGTGGTACTCCAAGAAACAACACATAGTGGCTCAATCAACAGAAGCCGACTATGTCGCACTGTCATTTGCGGCAAAGCAGAGTGTTTGGATTAGACAAAGCTTGAAGCAAATGGGCATGACAACAAAGCTGGTCGTGTAGTGTGATAATAGAGCCGCAACCAGCCTGACCATGAACCATTGCGTCTCAGATCCCACCAAACATATCGATGTTCGAAACCCTTCTGTTAGAGAGCTATGTGAGAAAGGAGAGATTAAAATAGTTAGAGTTGAGTCAGAGAACAATGTATCGGATCTATGTACTAAGGGATTGTCGCGGGTTTTATTGAAGAAATTAGTGATGAAGATAGAAATGGAAACGTAGTGGAAGTGTTGGAAAATACGTTATCACATTCTCTATACTCATGTGTGTATATGAGTCATATAACACATACACATATAATGAGTCATATGTATAGCTGGATTTCACGTGACACAAAGATAGGTATATATATTGCGGGTTTTCTCCTCATTTATCCTTACAACTTGAGAGTGCAATAGTGGAATCTCAGCTTTTAGTCTACAAGATACTGCGTTCAAATATCAATGCCGTCGTATTAATTATAAGAGACTGCCTTTGATACTGCAATATATTCCACTATCCTCCTGCTATACCTACTGGATTTGTATAATATTAGCAAACGCTTGTTACTACTTATTTGGATTTCAATACTTGTTTGGTTAGCTCCATCCTGTCGGTTTTAACCCTCTGTTTTCAGCATGTAGTTACCTTATTAGGCTGCCTTTGTTAGGATATTTGTTGGATAGGGTGTTTGCACTTTTGTTAGGTTTTTCTAGGTACAATCTTTTGTATTTAAGGAGACTCCAACACGCAAGGATTCAGACACTAACGCCTTACAGGAGTAACCTCTTTAGTACCAGAAGTTGAATGGTTACTCTATTAGTTCCATACCTTTTATCTTGTCCACTAAAGACCTATCTATCAATGCTTCTCCCGCTATCTTAATAGTATCTTCAGAGTCCCTTTAGCATTTCGAGATACTTGGGAGTAGGTTATAATAGCTAATAGCAGTAAGGAATTCGGTTTTATCAAACTTAGAACAACGAGACTAACTAGCTGCATCAAGGACTTAACTTTGGTTCTGTTTTTATTGTTGAAACTCTACCATATCAAGTAGCTGTAGAAGATGGGTGGAATATGGAGGTATGCAAAATAGGAGTATCTTTTTCTCATCACAAAATTGAATGAACTTGCAAGTGCAGTCTGAGTTGTGCCCATCAAGAAGAAGCATTCTCCAGGCTGCTACTTGACAGTATACTCAGGATTTTCAAAATTATGAAGCCATTTCAGAGCTAACACATCATTCGAATACCAATATTCTGAGATCATAAGTAGCACATAACCAGGAAGATCAGGTCTCGTAAACCTTTCTTCTATAAGTACGGTTCTTGCTACGATAATCACTTATGGTAGAACTTTCCCAATAACGGTTATTGCTACAAGTAGTGTATCCACCTTGCGTTCTGTAGAGCTGGTACAAATTTCCGAAAGATATGGCTCTTGTGTCACCACACACTGGTCTCTCACAACTCGAATCCTAAAACCTGTTTTGTCAGAATTGGGGCAGTTGGTTGCCATAATACCCAGCTCTTCGACAAGTATCTAAAATAGAGAAAACTATTGCTGATAATGCTCTGGAGACGGTGCTTCCTTGTACGCAAACTCGATCGATTTCAATTTTCGAATATGGTATCTAAGGTACATATAGAGGAAGCTATAGAGCCATATATGGCTCCGCATTGGGGGTGGCTGGTTGGCGTTCAAGTGGGAGTGTGCAAGAACATAGTTGGTATAGGTACTAATATTCCAACATCGTGCGGTAACCAGACTCATCAAGACGATTGAGGAACTGACTGTGAGAAAGCTTAAGATTGGGGGTCAATTTCTGTTTGACTGGAATACATTTGAGGCGGGATTGACAGCCATTGAAGCATGCACGAGGACTGTGTTCTGGGACTGCATGTTTACTCGCCTGGGCTGAATGTAGACTTTGTCCTCCCCCGCAGCTTCTGCTATAGCTTGTTGTATTCGCTTTTCTATCTCCGTACAGGACTATTGGGACTGGGTCTGTTTGCACGTTTAATATCAGTTGAAAGGAGGGAAATATTCTTTTGCGCAGTTATTCTAGTTGCACAGTTCAGCACTCGACCGTAGTGCCACTCAGTTCGCATGGCTCCTACCGTTGTTCAAAGGATTGTGAAAACCTTGGCACAAGCACTTATCATATATAAGACATCTAGACCTTTTAATGGAAACATTTCTTAAAATATGCACACCGGCTGGCTGAATTAAATTGAAAATAATAATGGATAGTGTGAAGGTCCTGTGTTCACATACCGAATGAGACCCAGGTTAGTAGGTACTGTATCACGCTAGGTGGTGCGATATTAATTATAATGAAACCCGGAGCAAATTGAACGCTGGCGGCTAAATATAAAAGTGACATCCCTCATAATAGCCAATATAAATAGTTTACATGATAAAGATAAAGAAAAATTTGATTGTCAAAATGACAACCCTTGCCTACCAAGCATTTGGGATTATGATTCAAGTAAAGGGATCATCTATATTGTAGCATAAAGTACCTGAATCTCAAAATTTAGCTACATCATATATCTTATTGGACTATCATAACCAATTGAAAAATGTTATCATACTTGGATATAGTAAGGATGATAGGAAAAATAACAAAAATACAAGAAGAATCAGGACTACTCGTGCCAAGGTTGTTGCTCCCCAGCCACAACCCAAGTTTACTCGCGTGCTCGCAACCATGGGCACTCCAGAAGAGTGCCCGACAGCCTAACAATAATTTACAGCTCAACAATAAATTATACAAAAAACCCTTTTTGTTCAATAATAAACCAATTCTAAACTAGTTTGTAGTATATATACAATAAAGAATTGAAATTGAACAACTTATTAATATTTGTAAACATGTAGAATTTTGGATATTATCCAAGCAACTTGGACATTAGTAGAGTGTAATCTCTAGTGCTTATTCTAACTTGCCATTTGCTTCTGTACTAGGAATTTTAGACTCTCTGCCATGCCAGCGAGCACATAGATATAGAGCAGGATTTTTGAATTAGAGAGTAGAGGCAGAGTGGTTTGGACCTTCTATTTCTCCACTTGTTAGAACCTCACTTGAATTCTGGATTTGACTTATGACTGCACCATGAGGTTCTGTCGATTTTGCAGTATTCGGTAGTGGCATATTTCACAACAGGAATAGGATAGGAGTGTGACTTTGATAGATTACTAGTGTAGTGTGCTATAATGTTGGAAAAATATACAATTTATAATAAAATTGATTGTAGCTCTTATAGTAGAAGCAACAAAAGATCTAGTTTATCATGAAATTACAAAGTTCTATAATGGTCTATGCATTGAATCAGGCATAATCAATACGCAAAATTAATTAGAATATGATTTATGTCAAGGTAATAATTGTAGAAAGTAATTTAACATGAAGTTTCATAGTAAATACAGCCAGTATAATTCTGATATCTAATTTCAGAGGATTTACCATACAGTACAAAATTATAGGCAATTTATTGTTGAGCTATAAATTATTGTTGAGCTGTCGGGCACTCCGGAGGGGTACCCAAGTTTGCGAGCATGTGAGCTAACTTGGGTTGTGGCTGGGCAGCCACAACCTTGGCACAAGTAATTGTCAAAGGTATTTCACTTAGTATAGGCAATATTTCTGATGCAGCATGCTTAAGAAAGTTGAAAACTATATTAAAGAAGTTATATGTATGTGAAGAAGTACGAGAGGAGCTCAAAAAATAAGGAACCCACTCCTACAGAAAATATAGAGACACCTAGGCTTGCTAAGTAATTAACGAGTCCTATAGAAATACTTTCTAATACGAACTATATATTATAACTATTACGAAGCCATATTAGTGATTATAAGTGAAGCATAGAAGTTGTCTTCTCTAATGAGAACTTTTGAAAACTATTTAGGATATTGTTACAGGGTAGACTATTCAATAGAGTTAATTTCCTATGCCTTGGCGTATTTCAAGAAAGTTTTCATAATTATCAGGAAAGTTCTGGTAATATAGGGAAAATATGAGGCAAAGGTTTCTTCAGTTCTTACTTTTTTAATATGCTTAAAGGCTGTTTTTAGAGCTTGATGATTCCTTCAGTAAGTTGGAGATACTTTTTTTCTTTTTCTAATTATCTTATATATTAGCTGTTAATGAAGAGGTACCTACATAGAAGGGGCAGCTATTACAAAAACAAAGGATAAATATGACACAAGCAAACTAAAGGTAATTATCGCACAAATTCTCCCTTAGTAAAGACCATACCATCACTGCACCCAACAATGGCAACTACGCAACCAAGAATCGACTAAAGTCAAATCAATAGAAATCATAATTGCAATGAAAGATATAATAGGTGAAAGAAAATAACAACTCAATGTAAGACAAGAGGAAAGGAGGAGTGGCATCAGATTACTTTGGCAACAGATATGAATGGAGGTAAGCAGGAATGTCTAGTGTGGATATAAGAGGTCAGGCTGAAGACAAGGCTTAAATCTGGCCAGAGCAGGGATTTAAGACTAATGGAGGCTCCCTGGGAAGGTAATGCGGCCTGTGGTAATATTTAGGGGGATTTTTAAGGATTGCGTAGACAAAGGTCTCAACTGCTGTCTTGCATGAGGGGCAGGTGGATGGGTGATCTGGCTTACTCCACAAAGTCTGAGGAGTCTGATATCTTTTTCTATACCTCATCTGGTTAATCTTCCAAATGGTAAAGCAGTCAAGAGTCATGAATGGGTGAGAGCAAAGGGATAGATTGTATAAGTGGTAGAGGGGAGAGAGGGGGAGGTGTGTCCTGTTTGTAAGTAGTCACTTTAAATAAGGGTGGTTATCTTTCCTTTTTTTTTTTTTCTATTATCTCATGTTTTCATTGTTAAGGTAAAGGAAGGTACATGGAGTCCTCGTTATTGCAAAAATAAAACCTTAATTCTAAACAAACGTCCTCAGGGTGTATAAGGATCAAAACCCACACTACCAGGACCCTCAGGTTTGGGACTAACTGCACATCTCACCCTCTAGCAAATAAACCCTCAGCTGGCTAAGGAGACAACAGATTGAAAGTAAAAGTAGGAAAGCAAGAAACCATAAGGAAAAGCTTGGAGGAATCTACTTAAGAAAGGAAGAAATAAGCCAGTACTTTCCACCTATAAATGGCCTGGCTGGTCGAAGATGGATTTGAGATTGCAGGATAACTGACAGCCTTTAATACAAGTGCAAGAGGCAGTACAATACTAGGACCCAGTGTAACTGAAGGCAGAATTAACCATAGGGATAACCTACTCCCAAGTATCTCGAGAATCCCAAAAGGACTCTGAAGATACTATTAGGATAGGGGGAGAAGCGTCGATGGAAAGGTCTTCAATAGACAAGGTAAAAAGTATGGAACTAATAGAGTGACCGTTCAACTTGTAGTATTACAGATGATAGTCCTGTGAGGCTTGAGAATCCGAATCCTTAAGGGATTGCAGGCTCTTTAAATACAAAAGAGTGTAGCTAGGAAAACTTTAACAAAAGCGCAAACATCCTGTCCAACAAACATGCTAACTGAGGTAGCATAACCATGTAACCATATTCCGAAAACAGAGGGTTAAAAGTGACAGGATGGAGCTAACAAAATCAGTAATGGAATCCAAACAGGAAGGAACTGGAGATCGCTAATACTATACAAATCCAGTAGGTATAGCAGGAGGATAGCGATACCCAAATGGGTAGAAGCAAGGAGTGGTAGTGATAAGCGAAACAAGCAAAGAATAACCAGTTAGGAAGTCATAACCAAGTGGGAAAGGACAACCAAATAGTAGCGCTTATCAGGTATAAACCCACATAAGTAATAACCAACATCAAGTCAGTTGTAATAGTAGAAACATAATAGGATTCCATTACATTCCCCTTAAAAGAAATAAAACAAACAAAGCAATAAAGAATATCCTAAAGGGCTTAATGACCAACCCGCATTTGGAGCATTCCACTCAATTTCAAAACTTATAAACTTATCAGTAAACATATATCCATCACAGTTGTCAGGACCTTACACCTTTATTTGCACCATAGTTCCGAGGATAATACCATGAAGCAGTTAGCTTTCCATCTCAGATTTGTCAAAAGTGGAGAGTGTTGTACTGGTCTTGGATTCTGAGTAGTCTGAGTCTTGAAGGGATTTCCGAAATCCCTCAGGGTCAAGCTCAGGTGAGAGGTGGGCCTAGTCTGGTTTCTGGAGTGTCCAGGCAGAGAAAGTCTTGCCATGGGACCAAGGGAGTCTGAAAGGTATAGATTCATTGTAGGTATCGAACCAGTAGGATCTGATGAGGGTGCTGGCGCCTTCTAGGTTGTAGAGGGGTTCCCATGTTGCTTCGATTGCGTTGTAGCCTTTCCAGAGGATCAAGAACTGTCTCTTTCTTCGATAGATTCGATCTTTGAGTATCTTTTCGATTTCCCCTTGCTCTTGTCCACTGGCATCGATGGTGACAGGCTCTTTGGATATGGGTTCAGGTGTTCTTAGGAAGGCGAATGGGTTTGGTCTTAGGTAAATGCGAAGATGGCTGCGATGGATCCATGGGTGGATTCTTGCCATCACTGGGGGAAGTATGAGTTTGTAGTTGTTATGTCTGTCAGGTCCTTCGCTCACTGAGAAGGGTCCTAACCAAGGTCCAACTAGCTTGTGATTTCGTCCAACCTTATGGACATAGGGTGCTGACTTGAGGATAACTTCAGTTTCGTTAGGGATGTTTGGGGGTCCATCCTTTCTTCTGTTTTCGCTAGAGGTAGTTTGGCGTGCTCTGGCCTTCTTGAGGGCATCTCTGGCGAGTTGCTGGTTCTTCATGATCTTTGAAGCAATCTCGTCTGCTGCTGGTACTGAAGTGGGGAGAACTCTGACGCTTGGGAGGAGGTTTGGTAGTCTGCCAAAGGTGATTTCGAAGGGGGAGAGTTCTGTGGTATCGCTGGGAGCTGCATTGATTGCAGTCTGGACATGAAGTAGGTGGCCAACCCACTTGGTTCCTTTAGGGCTGACATAGTTCCTAAGGCATTGACGAACAGTTCTGATTCCGCGCTCAGTCTGTCCATTGGTCTGATGATGGTATGCCGTAGCCATGTTGAGATGAACATTGAAATTCGCCATAAGCTGTGTCCAAAAGCGTGAGGTGAACTTGGTGTCTCTAGCAGAGACTAGGGAGGTAGGGAAACCATGAATGGAGAAGACTCGCTCAATGAGGGTATGTGCAGTTTCGACACCAGTGATGTTCTGGGTGACTGGGATGAGGTAGGTAAAGCCACTGAATCGATCCAAGACAACCATGATGAGTTCCAGTTTGGAATCGCTAGGAAAGGGTCCTGCAAAGTCACTTGCAAGAGACGAGAATCGCTGTCTAGGGACAGGGAGGGGGCTGACTGATCCTTCAGGGACAGTGGTAGGTTGCTTGTTGAGCTGACATAGGTGACATCTGCCGACATAGTCTTTAAAATCGTTCCTCCTAGAGAGCCAGTAGAAGTGTCTTGAAGCATATTCAAAACATTTCTGCCAACCCATATGTGCCATTTGTTCATGGGTAATGCGCACAATTTCGTTTCTAATGTTAGCACCTTGATAGCTTGCTTCATAGGGGACATAAGGACAGTCTCTACTGTCATCCTTCCCCTTTCTGACGAGAACTCCATCATATAAGAGCCAGTCAGGGTGATCGATAGCTTTGGTAACTACGTCATGGAGAGGGTCATTCTGGGTAGCATTTCGAATGCTGGTGTACCACATTCCTTTCATGTAGTTGGTAAGCTGAAAAGCTCGAAGGTCAAGCTGTGAAGAGGGCTGATCAAAGAAACAGTCCTCATAATCGACAGGTGCTTTGGGGTAGGTAGGTCCCATCCTTGGTCGATATCCGGTATTTCTCTTTCTTATCCCTTATCAATAACTGTATGAAAGACTGGGTAGCCATCATCCTCGTGGAGCGGAGGAGGAACAGCCCATCTGTGTTCTGCTCTGCGCTTGGGATGATGAGGGGAAACAAAGTTGGAGGAAGAGTAAAGAGGCAAGGGTCCTGGAATATCGCGAGATCCTAAGGGAAAGTATCCTGTATTCTTTCCACTTATGTGTGTTTGGCATTCATCCCAGACACAGGCAGTCCAGTGCATGGCTCTGTGTCTATTAGATTCAAGAAATCGGTCCAGTTCATTGACTGGGGCTCGAGGAGTGACTGTTGTGGGCTGAGGGTCAGGTTCAGTAGGTGTGCTGCTGGGGGCGATATTTCTGGAGGTGGTGATTGCAAGGGATTCCAGTTGGGTGATAGAATCATGGATTCGTTTAAAGCAGTTGGTGATAACATCTGGATGCAATGGTTGGTCCATATCTCCTGGAGGATTGTTAATTCTTGCCGCAAGGCCAGACAGTTGAGCTTTAGCTCGCGCAATAAGTACTGTGGCCGGGATGGCTCTTGAGGGTTGCTGAGATAGGAGGAGGTCTCGGCGATTTCACAACCTTGAATGGCATTGGTTACAAGCTCGAGGGTATCTGCTTCTTTGTCCATGGCTTGTTCAACTGTATCTGGGTGGTGACTCGCTTCTTGAGAGCTGGAGGGGTCTGAGCTGGTGCTATGATGTGAATCCCACATGGAGTAGTGTTCAGGAGTAAGAATGCGAGAGGTTACTTGAAGAGTGAGTGCAGAGGAGGGGTCTTGAGTATGGGCGATGCTGAGGTAGTGTCTTGATACACTGTTCATGGCGGAGGAGGGGGTCTTTATAGGTTACTTCTCTGTAGGGTCTTCGAGTATTTGGTCTTCTTCAGCTGGGGTGTCTTCATAGATCCTTGATAGTGCATCTGCAAGGACATTATCTTTGCCAGGTCTGAGTATGATATCGAAATCATAAGATTGCAGGAACATGCGCTATCTGGTTTGGCGGTAAGGCAGGTCTGTCTGCTTCAGGAAAAAGGATAGTGCCTTGTTGTCAGACACAACAGTGGCCTTGGTGCCATATAGAATCGGATGGAATGCGTGAATGACATCCACAATTGCCAAAAATTCCAGTTCATGGACAGGGTAGTGCAGCTGACTTGTTGCAAACTTTCTGCTGTGGAATGCGGCAGGGTATGCTTTCTCAGGTGATGGTCCTTGTTCAACCCATGCTCCTGATCCAACCTTAGATGCGTCAGTAATGAGGTATATTGGATCAGCTGATGTCTGATAAGAGATGGGGAGGAGTGGAATAGTATCCTTGGCCAGGCGCTTAACCTGTTTGATAGCTTCCTCATGCAGGGGTCGCTATTCAAACACTTCTTCGGAAATTAGGTCCGAGAGGGGGGCAGTAGTGGATGCAAGGTGTTGGAGGAATTGTGCATGATATATCACAACTCCAATAAAGGTCTGAACCGCTTTTTTCGAGTTTGGTGTGGGCCAGTCTTGGATAGATCGAATTTTTTGTGGGTTTGCATGAATTCCTCTTTTCATCTATAACATGTCCTAGGAGAGAGAGCTTGGTGGCAAAGAATTTGCATTTGGCTGACGAGGCTTTGATGTGGTGCTGCTTCAGTCTTCCTAAGACTGATCTGATGTGCGAAATATGGTCCTCAACAGTTTCTGAGTAGATGGTAATGTCATCCATGTATGCCCAAATAAATTTTCCAATAAATCCATCTAGGACAAACACTATAACTCTCATTGCTGTAGCAGGGGCGTTGGCATCTCCTTGCAGCATAACTCTGCATGCAAAGGATCCAAATGGTGTCTTGAGGGTGTTGTATTTTTCATCGCTAGCAAGGACTCGAATTTGGAAGTACCAATTTGCTAGGTCTATGGTGGATCTGAACTTTGCTCTTGCAACAGTTTTGAGTATCATAGCTTGGTTGGGAATCACTCCATGGTACTTGATCGTAATATCGTTTCTGGGTACAAGGTCTGCAAGCAGTCTGATTTCCCCGATGGGTTTCAGCTTGGGGAATATATTGACTGGGTTGTGTGCTTGGCTTGGGTAAATCATTCCTTTTGCTTTCCAGTCTTCGATCAATGCTCTGTATGCTGGCATGATCTTGTCAGGGAATGTGAAGAATCTCGGGTTATGGTCCGAAGTTTTGTCTTTCAACTGGATGTGGTGGTTGACATCCCTCAAGGGTGGTAATTCCGCTGTCTTCTTGCCAGGGAATACTGTAGGGAACTTGGAAATGAAGTCAGGGGCATCTGCTTCATACATGGGTGAAAATCGTGCATATGTTGCTTTCTTGCAGGTCAAGGTAATTCCTTTTTCAGGGAAGGTGATAATAGATTTTACGCCATCTATTACAGCATGGTGGGTGGTGAGGTAAGGCATTCCTAGGAAGATATCATAGTTGTCCAGAGAACAGCTTAGGGCTTCAGAGATATCGCCGCTTTCCTTGTCAATCTGTATGACAGGCTTAGCCACATAGTTGATTGCTGAGCGTGATCCTTTAACTGCCATCTTCAGCTTGATAGGGGTCTCGTGGTCTCTGGTAGGGATTTGGTGGGTAGTGACAAACTTTCCTGATATCAAGTTGTCTCCTGTGGTTCCAGATTCGAATTGTGCCTTTGCTTTATGGCCATTGACTGTAATGTAGGCTTCGAGGGCTTGGGACTGAGTTCCACTAGGTCCTGCATGGGTGGTGGTAACTGTGACTGATCCCTTCACATTGGGATCATCTTCCTGGGTGTGGTATGTTCTTCTGATATTCTGGGGTCTCCTGGTTCCGCGAGGGCCTCCATTCCCTTGCTGCTGGGTGCTCCGATGCTTTTTCTTCACAAAGCAGCTATCGGAGTAGTGTCCATGTTTTCCACAATAGTAACAGTCCTTGTCTCTCCTGCGCCGATCCTTCTCATCCTGGGATACTCTTGGATGCTGAGAGCTGTTGTGGGAGAACCTTGGTCAATTTCGCTGGGTGTTGTTCTGGGGGCGCTAGGGTACTTGTTGGGAAACTGCATTAGAGGATGCATTTCCTTGACGATTTCCATATAGTCCTGTAGAGTGGGCAATTGCACCTCGCTTTTCCAGTATCTCTACTAGCTGGTCAAAGGAGGTATCTGAAGTGATGTGTGGTTTCACTCCTGTTGAAATTCTTCAATTCGTTTCATATGTATATTTCCTACGGTAATATTGTTTATGTCTCTACTTGGATATTTCTGGTTTACTCAGGAAAACTACGGACATTACTACAGCTAGAGTATATCACTTTTCCGGTTATATTTCATGATAATGATTGATGATTAATGCGTACATTTCTTATTTTATGTGCGGGATTTCTCGGTTAACTTTCCATGTATAGTGACCTTTTACCGGTCATGTATCATGTGTTATCTTTCAGTTTATTTCCCGCACACCACTTCAGATTACGCATATTTTATTGGGATTTCCTTGGTAGTTTTTCAGGGTCAAACATGTTCACACTTATGTTTCTTACATTGTTTTCCCTATTTTGTTACTGAGTACATGGAGGATACGCACCTGTATAAATAGCTGGTTGCCGCCTACTTTATTTAGTTAATTAAGGACAAGAACTACTACCAATCTACCTTCATACTACAATACTCCTCACACTAGCGTGCACATAGTATACTCTTAATACTGTGTTGTATTTTCGTACTCATGCTATAAGATTGTGCCAAATACATAACATTCGATAGGTTATGAGCCCGGTTCATCCATAGCTATACGACTTACACTCACACGCTATCCTCTTTCACCACGAAACAAATTCCTTCCGAAACGAAACAAACCTCTTTCACTGAAAAATATCTCGTGTAACATCGAAATATTTTCACTTCAAACAAAACATCCCTCGAAACGAAACATCGTTCGAAACGAAACATCGCTCGAAACAAATCACGAACCGAAACATCGGTTGAAACGAAACATCGTTCGCGAAGCGAAACGTTCTTTGCGACACGAAACATTCTTGGCAAATCGATACGAAAAAGCCTTGGCGCTCCTAAAAAGTCCGAGTTTTTCCCCCTCACTAAATCCGAGTTCTTACGGAAAGTGCAATTTTCTAGCTGCAACCACCCGGAAGTGCAAAGCAAAGTACAGGTACTTAGCAACCAAAGTCACTTTGCCTTTACCGAGCCAAAATGGCCACGGCAGAAACCACAGTTCCTGCTCCTCCTCCTCCAGAAACTCCTGCACCAAACCCCAGATCTTTTGCCAACAACTCCAAACGTAGTTGGGCACCCAGTTACAAACTGTGCTGCATCCCAAAGCTCACTGGGCCTGATAACTACCGGACCTGGCGAGATATCTCGGAATATGTCCTTACTTTATATAATTGCTGGGACATAGTAACGGAAAAGGAAATTCTGTCTGAGGCAGAAGAGGATGAAGATGGAAACAATAACTCGGAGAGAATAGGTGAATTTCGCGATCGCTACCAATGGGCCTCGGCCTACTTCCTTGAAACGATTGACCCCCAGTGGCTCATTTTGTTGGCGACCCACAAAACACCCCCCGCCATTTGGAAAGCGTTCCAAGATAAATTTGCCAGAGAAAACACCACCTCCTTCTTCGAACAACTTAACGCTGTCCTCGATACCAAGTACGATACCTCTGCACCTATTGCAGACCACATCAACAAGTACGATACCCTCTGGAATCGAATGCAACACCGTTGCTCCTCCTCCTCTGCTGACGACCGATATGCACTACC
>QFET01018858.1:0-14649 GCA_003316355.1 Tuber calosporum | reverse complement strand
GCGGTAGTTAATATGTGATACTGTAGTGATCCAGAACAAGATGGGCATTCGCGAGTCGAGAGAGGGTTTCTGGGGGTTCGGCCGGGTTGGCTGAGCGAAGTATATGCGAGTTGCCGGCGCAGCCTTGCGTTCAAACATCACTTCGTGGAATGGCCTATCCGGGGAGGGGGGGCAACCAGGTGTGCAATTGTATGGTATGTACCACGGCTTTGGTAGGAGGGAAGGATGATCAGGTGAGGGGTGCACATACCGGTGCTTTAGACATGGTAGGACTGGTCGAGTGAGTAAGCAAATTATTCTGGTGGTCGATCGAGGCCGCTCTTACGCTGTGAAAAGGAAAAAAAAAAAAAGGGGAAAAAGGAAAAAGAGAGAGAAGAAAAAGGCGCAAACTAGGATTAAAAACCTAGAGATCGTAGGATGTGATAGGTGAAATGTGTAAAGTATACGCAGTCGGCCGCATTTAGGTTTTCTTTCCTTCCCTGAATACCTGGTGGCTGAGATCCGGCATTTGTATGGGAAATGCAGTCGCCAAAAATTGTGACCTTGGTGATACGCAGGTTGTCATGTTCGATGAGAAAGCGATCTAGAAACCGAGTGTGAGATACGGCATATAACAACCCAGAAACTGGACCAATTATTTCGGACATGTTTCTCCCAGGGCTAAAGACTCTCTCGGATTCGCCATTGCTCACAAACCACCTGCTACGGGGTATGATGAGAAGGCCAGTGTTTGCTGATAGCACTGGAACCTATTGTATGTCCCGCCCTTCGTGATATGGGTGGTGCTATCCTTGCAGGTATGATTTCCAACGTTATCTTCAAGCAACCAGGGCCTCGTATATCTGCCGAGAGCTACCAGCAGTATCTCTTGGGTGCTACTGGGCCGGGTAGAGGTTGTTGGGAGTATTGCGGGATTTCCTGTGATTGGGGTTTGGGTAGTAGAGATTTGGTGGAGAGAGAAAAAAGAGAGAGAAAAAAAAAAGGAGGGGAAGCGCCGATGCCAGGACACCATAGGGTGATTCTGGGCAGTCATAGGGAGTTATTGCTACGGCACATGTATACCATATAGTCCGGATCCCAATGGGAAGAACAGTACAGTATCAAAGTCGAATGATGTGTGCATGGATAGGGGTGTGCATGGAGCATCACTCGTCTCGTAAACACTAGGAATTTATTCTGTGTCCTAATGCTCATAGCCGCGCGTAGCGGATGGGTATTGCATGTCCAGGTGATCCAGCCCTAGGGGGGAGGATTTTTCATGCAGTTGAAAAAACCGTCAGGATAGAAGTGGCGGGGCACGGAGTTGTTCTCCTGATGACCTCTGATCTCCGCAGAAGTCTCCTCACACATCTATCGAGAGCATGGGAGGGGTTGTATAGAGTATATTATCTACACTTCCTCGCAATAAAGGAGAAACACAGCTCTAGCAATCCTATTCACTTTCCCCCAGTTGCTTTCCCCTCTTACTGGAGTCGGCGTAGATCCTCCTGCGTGCGAGTGCCTGAGCTACCCTATACCATCCCAACCTTACCCCAGGGATCCACAACACCAACAACCACCAACCCCAGGCCAACATAGCTAAAAATAACTATCTAGAGCATCGCAACCCGGTCCCGCCCCCCCGCTGACAGAACCAGCCTTCCAGGTATCAGGTATATGCTTCTTGCAAGGCCTTCATTTATTCACGATATCCTACTCGCCCCCCCCTCCCCCGCGATATATGATATAACAAAGCAGAAGGGCTATTGCCCACTGGAAACCCCAACCTTACCAACAGAAATGCTTGGGGTGGGCCCCCTCCAGTAAGTGCCAGTGAGTCACCAACTACCCTAAACAACGATGAGTAGCACAGTAAAGTGTGTAAAATCTTGTTTGTTCTGGTGCGGATTCGAAGTTAGTAATATTTCGCACTTTATGGTGCATTGGGAGTTACTCGTAGAGTAAGTAAACCGAATCAGGGGTAATTGAAATTGTGGGTTGGCCTGGCACACGGATTGCATTAGCCATCTAATGTACAGTAGATGAGGGTCCAAGGTTAGACATAGCATATCTCTACGGTAAAGCTTTACTTCAAGGGCGGTATGTAAAGGCGGCCGTAGACCCACAGAAGATTGTCGTGACGGATTTAGAGGGCGTGAAAGTTGGGAAAGGGAAAGCATAATGTGCTTGGGGATACTAGTAAATACCGGTAAATTACTGTTGCTGATCCTACAATTCCCTATTAGACTCAAGGGTTCTGTTTTCCGATTTTTATAAACACACCTGAGCAGCTCAGTGTCCTTTGGTTCGTCGTAGTCATGCCTACCCTGACTGACATTGGAAGTCTTGGAGATGGAGGATCCAACAGATCAGAGTAGGTGAGTGGTTTAGACCCGGCAAAGAACCATCCCCCGCCTAGAAAGCAAAAACCAAGCAAAACCTCTACAGGGCCTAACACAAACTTGCTGTTTCAAGCGTCTTCCATCCTCGGCTACGGCCACTCGCAATACCAGTGGGGTTAAATCCGAGTGATGAACCAACTGAGTAGATTGGTCTCACAAAAGAAACCATCACATCCCACCAAAGATAGAAAGGAAGTAAGAAAACACTTTGTTACAAATTTTTGATTTTTTGTTCTGTTTTCGAATATACGGATTCCGCCCAACCCCCATGCCTGTTCCCTTTTAGCCAACCGTATTTCTACCCTACTCTATAACCCCACCCTCCGCTAATCCGTGCCCTTCAATCCCTGGCCAATGGCGTCATAAAGCACACAGTATATTGGAATAGAAAAAGCCATGAAAGAAAACCCGAGAACTTTTTTTTTTGCTTGATTTTTTTAATTTTTTGATTTTTTTTTATATATTGTAGTAGATACTAACCATTGCTCTAGTTTCTGGTACCTAGACCTTCAGTCCTAGGTCCTCGGCGTATGGCAGGAGGTACGTGTTGCCGACGGCGGCGAATGTGGCCTTCGACTCAAGGAGCTTCTTACCGGCCTGGGAAAGTATTAAAGTTAGTTGGTCAGCAGCGGGCATATAAAAAGGGTAACAAATCACGAAGGGCATACAGCTTTGACTTCCTCAACAGTAATACCGTTCAGAGCCTTGACAACACTCTCAACTTGTGGTGCTTTTCCGCTGGCGATGACAGTCTGTCCAACGGATTCCAAGCCAATGCTCCGGTCCTCTGCCGCGGCAAGGACATCAAACTTTGCTAGGGCGACGGCTCTCTTAACATCTTCGGGCTTAGCCTCTCCCAGACTCTTGATAGCGCTCACAACCTTCTTTCCGGCCTGGGTCAGCGCAGACCCAGTGCCCTCAATGGTGACATATAGGAGACCAGCGTCAGTGTATGCAACGTGCTTGGCTACGGCAGTGGTGTGAGGAATTCCCAAGACTGCCTGGGACAAGAGCGACATCCCGGTGTTCCATTTGATAGGGGCCTTTCCACCGAGCAGGTATGCGAGGACAGTGTGCTCTACCTTGGGAGACGGAGCGCTAGGACTGCCGGGGAAGGCAATGACTATGGCATTGCCGTAGGGTGAGAAGAGGCGGTTCTCACCTCCGTAGTATTTAGTGGGAGTCACAACTGGTCCAGTTCCAGAGGGGAGTTCCTTGAAGAACTCGGCTGTCCACTTCTCGAGATCCGGTTGGGGGGCACCAGAAGCAACAACTGCAACATTGTCCTTGCTGTACACCTTTTTAGAGTACTCGGTAATGCTCTTATTGGTGAGGTATTTACTGGTCAGTGCTAAACGGCTAGAGCCAAGTCCCCCGTGAAATGCGACGTTGTGTGCTGTCTCAAGAGCGAGAGCTACTGGGGTATGGTGGAATTTCTCAACTTCGAGGTTCATAGTGGAGGCGACTTGTTCGTTGAACTCGTAGGCTATTGGCCCCGCAGTCAGAACATGTGAATAATAAATTGATAACCAAGTGCGAATTGAAAATAACAAATTGCATAAAGTACCGGTAGGGCAGCGTACTATTGTATTTGGTATGGATGAGAACATCGGCAAGTGCCTCAACGAAGTAGGGAAGGTCATCCCGCAGAAATTTCGCACGGAGAACAATATTTTCTCGGGAGAGTGTAGAGCCGAGAGCACCACCGAGCAATTCGCTTTCCCTCTGAAGACGAAGGGCAGACCGCCTTGAGTTCTGTTAATCAATTTTGAAAAGTCAGTTTTGTAAATTCGAGCACACATAAACTGCCGCAGTGTTGGTTGCCAAGATCGGACTGCTTTGGGAGCTATGCCTTGAATGCGAACTTTTCCAATCCGTGGGCCAACCCGGGAGCGGTCTCATATCGGCTTCCACCCCTCGCAACCACAGCTAAAGTAGTGGTTGGGCCACCGTCATCTCTTGAAACAACCTTCGGGCATGCCGATTCGCTGACGCTGTAATGGAAGGAATTGGAGGCAGCAATGGCGGCCAAGCCACGACAGGAAGGAAGAGCGGTTCTTGCAAGCAATTGGGATGGACCCCGGGAGAGGGTGCTGCGGGCAAGCATTTGTCGAAGAATTCGCGGGCGGGGAGAGATATTTGATGTTGGGGAAAGGAAATTAGATGGTAGATGGTGAACAGGTGTTAGTGGGGGTGGAGGGGATGAGGTTGAGAGACTCGGGGGATCTCGGTCACGGGGTGGACGGGACGAATGAGAGCCACTGAATTGAAGATTTTCCCTGGGTGGGGGTAAGTATCATAGAGTCCTTTGCCTGGGCGTAGAGTTTGGCACGTCTCCATGAAGACTTGGCACAACGGCGGCTCTCTTGCGGAGCCGCCCTGCTCGAAACCTACATTTTGCAAAACCACACTCAAGTATGTGCTTGTGCTATCATTGTATCATACTTAAGTAGGTTGTTAAAGGGAAAAAAGTTGCCCTCTCCCCCACCACCACTTAGAACAACAAAACCTGTGTTTTTGCCGACTTCTCTCATCTATGACTCCTCACTACACCGACCCATTTTACAATCCATAGCACCACCAACCCCCTTCATTCTTCAACTCCCTTTCAACAGCTAATGTCATGTCGCAGGTGACTATTCCATCTCCGATTCTCCCTTCGCATTCAATCAATTTCTTCAGAGCCTCTTTCACCTACTGACTCTTTATTCTCACAGAATGCATCAGAGCTATGCGTCCTTTTAGTGAGAGATATATACGGCGAGGTCTCTTCGGTTCGTTATATCCTTAACCTTTCATTCACACTACTTGGGGCCATAATGTTGACAGACTAACCTGTGACTCTCACAGCGGGTGGTGTCCGTTCTTCTCCAGTTGGGCCGGCTTTCTATTGCTCAACTAGTTCGCCAACTCAAGCTTCCGGAGAAGATAGTCAAGCAAACCCTAGCGGTCCTTATTCAGCAGCATCTGGTTGTCCACTTTGCTCATCTCGAAATCGGGCAGGAGGTGGTGTATTACGAGTGCGAATGGACTCAGGTTTATGAGCTCCTGCGCGCTGGGAGAATCATTCGGGCTGTTGAAGAGCGGTTCGGTAGCAATGTATTTATTATACCACTCTACCTCACCACCCGAGGCTAACAAGTTTTCTCCTCATCACAGGGCGCACTGATCGTCAGCAACTTGCTTCAATTGGGTCATGCTCGTGTCAGCGATTTCCTTGCAGCCTATGGGACATCTACCAAAAAGTCCAAAGCAACGGTGAATAGCAAATCGAATGCCCCAGCGATAGAAGATGAGTCATCTATCACCTCGGTAGAAATCCTGAAATCAGTCATGGCGGACATGATGAAAGAGCGGTTTCTGGTGCAGGTCCAGGAGCATCATATGCACATTCGAACAGATACTCGAAACACCTTGCGAGCACAATTGACATCTCAGTTGAGGAAGTCCCAACTCTCTGAGAATAAGTTGGGAAAGGAAGTGGATAGGCAAATGAAAATTAAAATGCGGGAACTAGCGGACGGAGAAACTTCACAGCACGCCGGCATGAAAAGAAAAGTTGGACCCGCACCAAAACCAAGGTCGAAAAAACGTCAAAAAGTTTCAATCTATGACTTGATCGAGCAAGAAGAAGAGGAATGGGAAATCAACGTTAGTGGGCCTGACCAGGGTATGAGCCCAGAATGCAAATACTGACTTGCTTTCTTCGGGACCAATAGGAAAACATTGTTCTTCGAATAAATCACGAGAAGTTCTTGGTTCTATTCCGAAATGCCGAACTAGTTGCTCTAGCTGAAAGTCGACATGGAAAGGTCAGCTCGCAGGTGTACGCCGAGTTTCTGAAACGGCTCGAAGAGAAATACTTCCGATGCTGTGAGCCACTTCTCGGTGATATTGACGAAGAGGACGACCCTAAAAAAAGTAAGTTATAGATATCTATGCCTATGGCTCTAGAGTTACGACTTAAAAAATAATAAAAAACCCCATTTCTGAAATTTTTGGCAGGAATCAAGCTTAGTGTTCTTGAGCTATCAAAAACCTTTAGCAAAGATATCGACCTGGAAAATTCAATCGTAGCTGCTCCCCAGCCGTCTAAGAAGAAACCGAGGAAACGAAGCTACTCGGATGGCGGGGATGAAGACGAGTCTCGCCCCAATGGCTACGGGAAAAAGGTCAATGGGAAAGGCAAACGTCGAAAAGACAACAGTGAAGATGATGATGATGATGACGATGATGATGATATTTCAGACCTTGAGGAACTTTACGACGACGAAGAGGAAGGAATTGATGCCGAGAATCGAAGAAAGAAGATTCGTATGGAATTACTAAAGCAACACTTGCAACTTCTCGCAGAAGACTCTTGGAGGTTTGTCCGGTTAGAAAGCGGCCGCGGTTTGGGCGAATGGAGTGTCAATTACAAGGAGTTGGGTAAGCTCATGAGGCGTATCGAACTGGAGAAAGTGGTAGAAGAAACATTCGGGGAAATGGGCTTGAGATTACTCCGGATCATCAAGGATAAAGGGAAATTAGAGGAGAAACAAGTTGGTCTCGTTCCATTCCCTGAAACTTGCTTTTAGCGCTTACAAATCTCTCTCTCTTAGATTGCTAGCATCGCCCTCCTCAAGCAAAAAGAAATCCGCTCAATCCTTACAGGGCTTCAAGAACACGGCTACCTCCACCTTCAGGAAGTCCCCAAAACAAGCATCCCCCAGGTCTCAAGGACGTACTTCCTCTGGTTCCACGATTCAGATCGCGCGATCCAATCTCTCGTCATAGATACCTACAAGGCCATGTCGAGAGCCATCCAGCGTACAAACGTAGAGCGAGCCAAGCGCTCTTCACTGCTGGAAAAATGGGAACGCTCGGATGTGCAGGCGAACGTGGAAGAATACCTTACCTCATCGGAGAAGCGCGAACTAGAGATTTGGTTATCAAGGGAGGAGAAACTCCTGGGTCAATTGATGAGGCTAGATAGAACGATGATGATATTGAGAGACTTTTAGATATGAAAGATTTCTCTTGCCATAACCACAGTGGTCTGGTGAACAAAAAAATCCGATACAATGGGGAGCGGGGTGTTACATAGTATACTTGTCCCAGGCAAGAAGTATCTGGAAGCAGGGATTCGCAAAATATATGGCAAAAACACCTTGCGTATCACAAACTCACGACTCGTATATCTGGATACTTCTTGCCTGGGACAAGTAAGACGAGGAGTGGGTAGAGAAGGGGGTGATTAATAACGGTAGTGTCGGTAATGTCATTAGATTTGTACCATATCACAGGTCACCGTATTACATTTAGATAATAATCATTCACCAAACAAAAGCTCCTCAATCGGGAATCTTGAACCTGTCGGAGCACGAGAACTTGTACCCGTGCAGTACAGCAAGCACCCACATTTCCATCCAACAAAATACCAAGAACCAGGAATCCTCAAGAAACTTTATTAAAATGCCATAACCCGAAAATGGCAGACTTTCGCTTCATTTGCAGTGCTGGTGCCGGCCCATTACCCACATTCCCCCGGAGCAAGGCACCACAAGGACAAAAACTCGAGACCCCAGGCAAGCGATACCACGGCTAGCCGGTCCTACCTACCTAACCCAGCCAACTCTAATCCAACTTGAGACGGAAAACCTACCCCACCCATCCATCCACCACGAACGCTACAGGTGTGAAAGCAGGTATCCTCCTGATTCCTATTGCGATAAGAAATCGTGCAAGTGAGGACATATGCCACTTTCTCCGTTCTTACCCGCTAAGTACCAGCAGAGTACAGTAGTCAAAGGGGTGAAAAGCCATATTTCGTGACCACCACAACCCACAAATCCCCATCACGAGCAGAGCGAACACAGGCGGTGTCCTAGAAACAGACTTGCCTATGACAGATTATCTGTGGCACATTGGAGTCCATAAATTAGTGAATTCCGCTGTCAGGATCCCTCATGTTAGAGACTAGAACATCCCAAGTTTTCATTAGTGCACTCGTTACATAAGCTACAATTTTGAGTACGAACCAATCACAAAGAATCTTAGCAGAATCGATGGCTTCGATAAATCATTCATTGGACTATGTATCAGTTTTGGTTTTTAGAGTTTGGTTGAGTTATGATTCTGCATTGTGATGATGTGTTCAATTGACGAGTAGGTAGTTAGTTAGGTTTGAGGATGTGAGTGAGGGAGTAAAGTGAGCTTGCTCAGTAAGGTATCATAACTTTGGCAGGGTAGGATCGAATTGAAGATATCGGAAAGGGAGGGAATGATAGTTGAGTCTCGGATTCCAATTGAGGAAGGGAAATTATGGATGGGAGTTTTAAGGAAGACGAAAAAGAAAATTTAGCCGTGGAGGAAGTAAGTATGATATGGTGGAAAGCGTTTTGAGAAAGTGGACGTGAGGGGTTGATTTTTTGTAATATCATACCTGTATTTAGATGGGGTTATTTTTTTTATTTTATTTTTTGTCAATTGGATAGCTTTCATTTCAAGGTTCCTTTGACTACCGATACGAGATTGAAGAAATAAATTAGGGGGGCATTTATCATTCTATGTTAGATATTGTTACCAGGTCTGTATGGTCTATGTATGATACCTCCTGTTTGCGATCCTCTTATACTTTAGCAAGCCATATATTCCATTGGTATGATATACCTCTATAATCCAGTTAGTACTTGCCCCATACTACCAGATAAGCTTGCTTGAAACTCTCGATAATGCAATAGGAATTGGAGATTTCAAGGATTTAAAGTCATACCGGTGGTTGTTGCACGTGCAGACCCTGGCTGCGCCCTAACAGTAATGATAACACAAAAGGGTTTGGTAAAAAGGCTGCTTGACTGTACAATTGAACCTTCTCAATTTAAATTCTTTTTTTTTTTTTTTTTTTTTTTTTATAATTTTAACCCATAGCATTATCTAAATACAGGCATTACAGGTATACATTCCACAAGTACATATTTTAAGTCCTTTCTACTAGACCAAAGTTGAGGATAAGCTGAAGATGAAGGAGACGAGGGAGGAAAAATGGTATGAATAGCCTCTAATCCTGATATCAAAGCAGGTGTGAAACTAAAGGTAATAAGTGAAACTGGATGGTACAACATGGTGTTTTGGTAGAATAGTTGGAGGTAGGAGTTGAGTTGGGCCTAAGGGTATAATGGTTACTAGGTGGAAACGAGGGGAGGGACATGACAAAGGAATCGGGTTGTAAATCGTTGACCGTACTGGCATTAGTTAATAGTGTATAGGTAATAATGGTATTGCGCTACAAGCCAGTAGGTTAGTAGCATGTGGTGCTCAGTTAGAAAATTTATAATAATCCAACTAAAATGAGAGAGCCCTCATTGGGTTAAAGTAGTAGACTGGATAGATAGGAATTTGAGGAAGTTTGAAACCTTAGCAAGGTTTGTAGTTAGTAAGATGGTAGGAAGGAAGGAAAAGGAGATGAGAGAAACTGCAGTAGAGAAGGTGAGGAGCCTGAAATATTAGATCTTAGATCTAGACAAACGATTTACCAGGAAGACAAGAGAAAGTAGTACAATATCAAACGGATTGAAATAGGTATATCCAAGACTACAAGTACCTGATATACAGTGGCTATATATAGTAGCCAATAGTACCCAAAATGTAGAAAGTTTGTAAATAAAATAAAAATGGAGAGGGGGAATCCAAGACACTTGCGAAGGGGTGAATACTTCCGACAGGAGGACAGAGTACGGGTAAGACACCCGTATAGTACTGTACAGTAAGCAATCAATGTGAGAATACTTACGGTAAGCGAATCTACCCAACCATTGGAAACGTAACAGATACGGTAGATAGAAAGGAAGTGTAAACCCCATCAAGACATTTTATTACTTCAAGTCTACCATTTCCTTTTTACAGCTTAGTATAAAACTACACAAAGTACTGTACTGATACGGTATGTACATACATTACCGATCGCCAATAAATAATCCATCATTCTCGAGTACTTGCCCCACCCCACCCCCCTATTCCCTAGTAGGGAATACTCACAACGATAGCTTCCAGCAATAATACCTGTACCTGTACCTGTCACAGCAGACTAACTTATAGAAGTTGGAAGTTCTCGGCACGCGGCGAATTGAGCACACCATGTATCATACTCGAGCACAGTAGAGCACGGATAGAATATTTTGAAAATGAGGTGGAAAGTAAAAATGAGTTTGTATCATATCATACCTCCTTAGTTAAAAAGTTCACCCACCGTCTCCTGAGAACCGAGAACCTCCCTATTTTATCAAAAAAACCTTGGTACAGTACTCGTAATCCTACCCTGCAGTTGTTACAATTGGGCTTTGTGTCATGTGTACGGCACTCGTACACCACACACGCTTACTACCCCCCCTTTATTTATTCTTTCCACTGCTGTAATCACAGAGGTGAGTGTGTGAGTGTGGGTGGGTGGGGGATGGTTTTTATTTTATTTTATTTTATTTTTATATCTATTTTATCTGTATGATACGATGGCTTACCGGTAGGATTCGGTATCTGTGCATATCGTATGTCGTTCGGGGGGTGTACTTGTATTTGGTGATTATGATTGGTCTGGTTGGTGCGTGATGGTGTGTAAAAAAAATCGACTCGTGGGAATTGTGTTGAATGATTTGATACTCCGGGACTTGTCTTGTCCTCGTCTTCCGTCCTGGAGAGGTTCAAATGTGATGTGCACGTTCTGGACGACTGGTACTTGAACTGTTACCCCATGATATGGGGGGTTAAAGAAATGTATACTTGTGCAAATATCTGTGTCTGAGCCCCCGTAGTAATTGCATCCTGCGGATATATACTTTCTACTTGGGACGATACGATATGGTAGAGAAAATGTTTAGATGTATAATGTTACACTTCTATCCCGTCTAGTCAAAGTAAAAGCAAGCAGGATTATAGTGTATTTAAGATATACAAGAATTGATAAAAGAACCTCTCAGAAGACTTTGGATAGTTTTTTTGTTTTTGACCAGCGAGCATTTCCATCTCTTTTCCTTTGCTTTCTTCCCTTCTGCCAGTGCACTGTCAAAGGGCTGGTTTGGCCTGGACCAAATTGAAGAGAAAGAAAAGACGAAAACCAAAAGAGAAAGAACACCCGAATCATTCACCCCCCCAAATCCCCAACCACGTCAACTTAAATGGGACGCAGAACATTGGCTACAAACTGCCCGATAACGTTTCCGGTATCGTAATTACAAGTGAGGAAATCCCCAGGCGTGCCATTGGCTCCGTTGCAGGCCTTCTTAGCGCAACCGACCTTTGTAGCGGATTTCCAGACCATTTGTGTAAAATGGCCAGTTGCGGACTATACACATTCATCATTAGCATCACTCATTGTATGCTGTGTATAAATATCACCAAGGGGATGGAGCACATACACTAAATTGACCAGCATCATAATTGTACTGGCTCTCCTCGTCATACCATGCTTGGATAGCAGCTGCACTGGATGGGTACCCAGCGGCAAGATTCTCGCCATAAGGACCACCAGAGTGCTTGAATACGCAGCTTTCGCAAACTCCCGCTGCAAAGCTAGCCAGGGTCGCGTCGTAGACCAACGCTGGCACGCCATGACGAGCTCGCTTGTCATTATGCGCAGCTAAGACTTCGTCCTCGAAGGAGCCACTGCTCGGGGCCTGGGCAGTCGGGGTTTTGGTTGGTGAAGGGGCCGGTGGTGGAGTGGTTTTGACTGCAGCCTCCACCGTGGTCGATGGGGTGAGAGAGGGAACGGAAGTCGGGTTAGGGGGGGTGACGACAGGTGCTGAAGTCGGTGCTGGACGAGAGGAAGAGGAATGAGGGCGGCGAGACTTGACAAAGGTGTAGGATTTGGTATATCCTTCGACAGGCTCTGGCACATTGAGGCCGTTCACCTTCACGGGTTGATCAGGAGTCGGTGATGGTGAGGGTTCTTCAGTCACATATTGCGTGACGCTATATTATCCAATTGTATCAAATCAGTCACCAATATCCAATATCAAAAAGGAGTGATCAAAGGGGAGCGTACTGAACAGTAGTGCATTCAGTGACAACCTCAACAGCATCCGCCCTCTTCTGGTTGTTACCATGGAAAGGGACTGCAAGTGCGCCGGCTGCGAAAGCAGCAGAAAGAATAGTGATATAGGCAACACGCATTTTGGTGATAGCAGGCACAGCCTTGAAAAAAATATATAAATATATATATAAATGGAAGGTCTATCGTGAGTTTGCTCCTGACAAAGTTGGAATTGACGGCAAGCAGTCGTAAATAATAAAATCGGTATCTTCTTATTATTGAACCGTCGGTGATAAAAGCTCTGCCTTTATAAGAGGTTGCACAGGAAGACTCGACTTGAAACCTGATATTCAGTCTTCGGAAAAAAAAGAAGAAAAAAAAGTGGTGCAAGGGAAAAGACTGAAGTGTGTAAGGTGTGGTGGGGTAAGGACCGACTGGAAACTTTGAAAGCAACTTAAAGAGTGATTGCGTTCAAGAGGTCACGAGAATAGTAAGACAAAAACGAGTTCAACGTCTGCCGTGCGGAATAGAAAGGAAGTGTTCAGAGAGGGGGGTGGTGGGCGCGATATATAGAATTCTGGCGGTTGTTGAGACTCCCCATGTCAGTCATGACAAGGGCAGGGTTCCAATAGGATGACGCGGATTGCCGAACCGGGCGGGCAGGAACATGGAGAATTAGACCTGGGCTGCCAGAACTCTGGGGGGGGGGGGATTTTTCCTTTTCTTTTCCCTTCTTTTCTTTTCTTTTCTGCTGTCTAACCGTAGAGACTGGGTTTGACTGAGACCATCCTCCAAAGAGCAGACCAACCTCCTATCAATTCGCATGCCGCAGCAGCTCCCTCGCCCACCAGCGGCGAGATCCCTTTTGCGCCTTGGTGGGAAAGGGAGAAAAGAGAAAGGTGGCTACAGTAACAGTACGAGTACTCGAGCACTCGAGTACTACAGAGTGGTGTTTGAAGGGGTTCGATTTCAGGGATCTAGAAGTGTGGGACCACCCTTATGGACTCAATCTACATTGTTCTATTGGTGCGTGAGCCCGAGCGTTTTTTTCCATGCCCATTGTGAAACAGCGATTAGATAAAGGAGGGAGGACATTTCAAGAGCACCATACCGCACAGTACTGTACAGTACTGAGTATTGTGCCTGCGGGAGTCTGCCGGAAGGGGGGGGAGGGTTTGAGTGGTTGACCTCTACAAGTGCGGTACCGCTATGGGTTTGTGTACTGTAGTCTGTACTTGTATAATAGCTATTAACTTTGCATCAGTCATGTATATCCAATTCCTGCTGAATCTATCAGCAGACCATCAGAACGCAAGCAGACCAAACAATCTTGAATCTGGAACCAGAGACAAAGAGATGTGCAAGGGCTTTTTGCTGCCAATCTAAATATCATACAAGTACTCGCGTGTGTATGCATTCAAAAGTGCCCTTACTACTCGTGCTGTCCCTGATCAATAGGCTTGATCCTGGTTTGCTATGCTCGTTGCCGCGGCTGTGCCTGAGATTGGCCAGACTTGGCCATTGGATCCTGTAACTGGTGCTACCCTCTTCAGGTTCAGGAACCGTACCGTACCGTACCTGACAGTCCTGATCCAGCCTCAAGGGACATCACCCAGACAGGCAGTAGAAACTCGATCAATCAACCAACCAGGAGCGAGCGAGGCAAGAACCCAGTCCCGAAATCTCTTCTCACCACCATGGTTCCCAAAGATAAAATCCTCATCATACCGGTATTGCGAAGGGAAAAAAGTGGGGAAAGAAAGCAACTTGAAGGTCAGCGAGAACAAAATTGAAATTGACGAGGCAAGCAAGCTAACTGAACCACCCAAAGGTCCCAAACCAAGTTGATCGGTTGACTGCTCATGATCGAACACAGGCGAGGCAGTATGGCATGGTGCTTCGCAGTGCAGTGTCCACAGTCCCTTCCCTCTTCTGCCGACAGGCCTGTTTTCATATGCTCGTACAGTACCGTAGGTTGCGTGCATATCAAGATCAGATGTGATTGCTAAATAAATACGGAGTAACCTGGACATGCCAGACAATTGCTCGAGCACTACTCGTATACCGGCAGCAAGAGCCAAGTCCCCGCATCACCATTTACCGCTCATCCAGTGTCACATCTAAATTGATGTGCTCAAAAACAAGGTTTTCTTTGAGCTTATCACCTCTTCACGCCCCTCCTTCCCTCCTTCCTCTCCCTGCCAGCATCACCATGAGCGAAAAAGAGCTTTATCCACGGTCCCTCCCCTCCCCTCCCTCCCTCCC
>QFET01018844.1:0-24656 GCA_003316355.1 Tuber calosporum | reverse complement strand
TGGGAGGGAGGGGGCGGGATGGGCAGGAACGGTCCGTGGCAGGATGGGGACCTGCGCAACTAGAGCAAATGAAGGGAGAGGCGAGATAACAGCCAGCAACCGACTTTGTATTCCCGCCCTTAGGGCAAGTGGGATTAGGGCAGCGGTGGGCCGCTCGTGTATGTGCTAGACCACACAGGGGACAGGTGGGGGTGGAGGCTTTGCACATAGGAGAGGGGTGGCCGTAAAGCCAGCACTTCCGGCATTGCATATACTTCCCAGAGGAGTAGGCCTTTTCGAGTTTGCGCGGACGGGAGAAGAGAAGGATGGTGGAGCCAAGCCTGTTTACATCTTCCGGGGCCACGGTGACTACAACTGACGTAGTGGCCTTTGTTGCCCGAATGTCAGGGTCGGTTTGGCGGAAACGTGCTGAGTAGATAACGATGTCAGTTGCATTGCGAACTGACTCAGAGAGGGCAGGGAAGTGGTCAGCCTGGTCCTCTGGAAGGTAGGCTGTAGGTAAGCTGTGGATGGCTAATTGGACCTCATTTGGGGTGGGGCGGAAAGGGTGATAGAGGTGGTTTCCTACTGGAAAAGCTTGGTTAAGATGGTTAGTCATGGCTTCATAGTAGGGTGAGTCGGCAGTGGAGGGTGTGTGTGGGTCAGTGCCCAGGAGGGTAAGAGATCCTTTAGGATTGACACGTGCGGAAAAGGACAGGGGGAAAGGGCAGTTGGCCTTCCTCAGGACGGCAGCCATCAGGTCGGGAGCGGTGGCTGCCATACGGTCAGCATCTACATGAGGTGCGGGTGAGGTGCGTGGGGCGAAGAATCTGCGCTCGGCAGAGGGCAACGGTGCTGGACCACGAGACTGAGGGCTGTTGTCGTTGGACGCTGCAAATTGGGCCAGCATGGTTGGCTTCTTCCCTTTGCCTTTGGTACCTGGTGCAGTGGATGGTCCTGCTGCAACAGCAGTATAGGACTTGTTGGCCGGACGGGACTGGGTGTGTGTGGGTCGGTTGTTGGAGGATGAGGGTGGTGAGCGGAACTCGGTAAGGGGAGGGTATTTGCCTGCCCTGTATTCTTGGGCTTCCCAGGAGCGTGGGTGTCAGACAGCATATGCGGCAGGGTTGCCATACCACTGTTTTTCAACTGTGTCATAGCAGGGGAGGTCGGGGTCGGGGCCTTGAATTGCTTCTTGTGTGGGTTGGGGTTGAGGGTTGGGGAGAGACCTAGGTCAAGCCGGAGCGGGGCATGAGGGGACCGGCGGGGGAGGAGGGAGTTGTCTGGCAGTGGCTCCTGCCGTGACGCGAAGGGAGAGGTCCCTGACTGTGTCCTCCAAGGCTGCAATCCCGGGGGGGGCTGAAGTAGGGGGAGGAGCGGTGGTCCAGATAGCGGTGGAGATCTCATCCACGCGCGTAGTCCGTGCGGCACGTTAGCAAACTACCTCATTGATTCCAGAGAGGGCGGTGCAGAGGAGTGGGATGATGCTGGCTTCCCTGTCGGAAAGTTTGTGGAGGAGGGAGTTGTCAAACGCAGGGAAGAATTCCTAGGAGAGGCAAAACTGGGTAACTATACCGTCCAGGAGGTTCTGGGTTGCAATCAGGTGGTCGGGGAGGGGTCCAGGGGTGCTGGTGCGGGAGGAGTGGGCTGAGTAGGGGGCTATGCGGTGCTGGGTGCGCGAGGCTGACCTGGAGGGGCCAGGGGAAGCTGTGGCCATCACAGTTACACAGGAAGTAGGGCTGTGTCGCTAAAGAGTGAAGCTTAAGCAAAGGGTAAGATTTGGTGTGTCGTGGCTGTTGTCACACAAAAGGGCGAAGTTTTGTTCGGCTAAAAAGGGCAAGAGTTTCAAGCGGGAGAAAATAAACGGCGCGGAGCATGTCCCTTAACTACGCGGGACTGCTAACTATTTATACACTTTTCCCAGTACTTAGGTTGGCCATATAAAAGAAGTATCCTTGGACACTTCGGCCATGGTGTAAACTGTGCGAACACTGTTTGACCCTGAAGAGGTATGACCCCACTACAGAAAATGATCCCCCGGACTATCTATTTATCTGAGGGTGTCAAGCACTCCACCAGTAGATAGCCTTCGATCTCTTTGCCAAATGAACTAAGTTCAAATTGATGCTGCCCATTGGCGAACATCATACGGAATACCAGGTGATCAGTCTGGATGGCCGTCTTTCCTCCATATATGCCCTTATGTGCAGATGCATTCGGATTATCAAGAATGCAGAATATGTAATAGATCCACTCGGATAAATAACTCTGTCATCTTTCACCGAGGCTGAGTAGTTCTGGATACGATCCTACTTCTTGCCAGTGTGGGTTGTAGTCAATATAATCACCTCCCGACGCTATATACCATCACATCTTTGGACTCGAAAGTCTAGTACCATATCCTATATGTGTAACAAGATTGTATAGGCCAATATACCAAAAGAACTATTAAGTAACTTAGGTCAGAGTATGTCAGTATGATTGCAGGCTGTTATTAATACTGAAGATGGTGCTACTCCATATTAGATAGGATAGAATAAAAAAAGTGCCATACTTTTGTCTATCTAACAATTTCAACTACCATCTATCACTTCTATTTTCACAAAATATACAATAGTCAAGAGTTTCCCACTACAAAGTAGCTGGAAATTACCCACCAAGCAGGAAGCACACGAGATTTTTAGAATTCTCTGAGTACAGAATTACAGCTGATAAGTATAATAAATATATAAAAACAGCGAATTCATTGATCCCTTTAAGGAACGACGGCAGGGGGTGGAGGAGGAGGAGGCTAGAGGAGAATTAGGATACAGTAAATAGTTGAATGAATAGACAGATAAAAGTACTTGGAGTAATTGATTGAATGGAAGATCGAAGTATGATAGTCTCTCAGGCAGGGGAGTACCATGATGTGAAGGACCATTACCTAAGCAATGAAACTTGTATCAAACAAGATTGACCTTTGACTTGTTGTTCTAGGATGCAATGAGTGGTCTAGGGTATACAGTATAAGTTTCCGGAATGAAGAACCTGAACACAAGGGGAAGGGAAAGGAAGCATGTATGGTTCCGGCCGTCTATAACGTTCACCAGATCGAGAGCAACAGGGACGCAGTGTTAACATGCAACAGTAGGTTAAGTAATGGCTATTTTGTACTCATAACCTACCGTTGTATGCCAAGACCGCGTCCCCGTTGCTCTCGATCTGGTGAACGTTATAGACGGCCGGAACCATAAGACTGAAGAGAGGGTTAATAAGTCCAAATAGCCAGTAAAACCCAAAATGAATAAAGTGAAAAGAAAAGAGGGAACCTGAACACAGGGGTCAGAAAAACAGGGGTGTGGAAAGGGTGAGTTCAAGGATAGGGTAGGGGTTGGAAAGACATTGAGGGACGTTTTTTAGACATTCTAGTGGATAATGCAAAGATTTTAGGTCATTTTAGAAAATAATTAAAAATATATAAAAATATAGAAAAATATAAAAAAATGTAGAAGATAAAGACAATTATAAATCAAATACAAATAAGAAAAGAAGTAAAAGCTGTTACTAGCATATATGACCCCTAGAAGCGGCGAGTATAGCTGAAATGCATTCAGGTATGGAGTTGATGAAACATAGTAAATCTAACTCTCAAATGTTATGCAATTCCACATTAAAGGCATTTATTATACCTTGCTTCCTATCTGGTCAAGAGAGCTATTTGTTTAGTATATCTTTTAAGATAAGCTAAAGGCTGTTAATGAGATTGAGATTAGGGAAGAATAGGTGCCAATGAAACTTTGGAATCTTATACTCCTCTCGAACTTATCACATATTGTGTTATTCATATTGGATATGTTACTAGACTTTTGAGTCTAAAAGATGTGATAGTATATAGTGCCAGGAGGTGACTATATTGACAACAACACACGCTGGCAAGAAGTAGGGGGAAATCTAAACTACTTAGCCTTAGTGAAAGAAGATAGAGTAATTTATCTAAGTGAATCTATTACTTATTCTATATTCTTGATAATCTGAATGCATCTGCACATGAGTGCATACACACAAGAGAGACAGCCATCCAGACTGTTTACTTGGTATTGTGTAAGATATTCAGAATTGGATGAGATCAAACTGAAGTTAGTTTATTTGACAAAGAGATTGAAGGCTATTCACTGGTGGAGTGCTCAATACCCTCAGAGTAAATATATAGACTGGGGTATTATTTGCTGTAGCGGGGTGATACATCTTCACGGTCAAACAGTGTTCGCACTTTTTAGACTATGGTCGGAGTCTCCAATGATACCTCAAATATATGGCCAATATAAGTACCGCGAAAAGTGTATATATAGTCAGAGGTCCCTTGTAGTTAAGGGGCAGGCTGGCTATGAGCCTGCTTCTACCTTTCCTCTCTTATGGAGCTGACCTCCTAATCCCCAAGGCTGCCAAGATGGGCAAAATGGAGGTCTTTCAGACTAAGGTCAAATGGTGGGTCATCAACTGTTTCTCATCGACTCCAGGTTCCATCCTACACTGTGAGGCCTGCCTCCCCCCTCCAAACTCACACTTCCCCAACCAGCGCAGAATGGTTGCACTATGACAGGCCTGCCCCCCTCCTGATATCAATCCAGCTGCAGCCCGCCTGCCTCCTTCGTTTCTATCATTCTTGCCTTTCAGGCTAGAAGACTCCTCTTACCACCTTCTTCACGGCCTCAAGGCCAACCATATCCTCCTGTTGGGACCAACTAAGGCCTATACCCGCTGTCTGCTCCAACCTTCCCATCGATGGGATATGTTACCTCTTGGTCAAGATGACAAAGGATGGCTTCAAACTCCCACAGATAAATTCTCACCCCTTGCCATGCACATCAGCAAAAACAAATCCTATCTTGGACACAAGACGTGCGCCTCCGGACAGGTATCATCCGTGTCTGAACAAAATCGTTCCACTCTCTTCGTTTTGTTGCGCCCTCCTCCTCTCGGAGCAGGCCTTTTGATTCCCTTACATCTTATGTGATCTACCATTATTGTTCCATCCTTGCCGTCCCAGCCTCTCTGATGCGAACATATTTCATCCTAACACTCACTAAACTAGCTTTTCAATTCTCCTTTCTATCCTGCGTGCCAGAGAGCAGATCACCCTCCTTCCCAGACAAATCCTCCCTTATTCTTTACCCACCAGAACCATATTCGCCTGGTGGCATCCATTATTTGCCAGATTTTTGATCATTGATTAGAGGCAATCTTATGGGATCCGCTCCTTTTCTGGAGCCCTTATGCCTACCCCTACCGTCCTCATCAGCTGCAGTTATTTATTCAACAATCTTCCTCAATTCTCTCTGCCCACCTGAAAGGCTACCGAAAGGAATTAATTTAGCTGAAGTGTATCCCAGAGGTCAGCATATAGGTGCTGGGCGATTCGTGGATCCTTCTGACAAGTATCCAGAGGGAATAGATCCTAGATTTAGCACTACTGGATGCTACTAAACAAATCCAGTGTGCACCAGGATTTTGAGGACTTTTTTAGGTTTTGACTAGCCAGCAGATTGTCTAGAGACTAAATGTTTTCTATTTACCCATCCACTGTTAGATATAAGAGTTGATCTATGTTATCTTTTATTTGTGTATAAAATGTGTACATACAATAGTTCAATATATATCGTTAAACGTGTGCAGATCAATTCGATGATTTACTATCCATTTCTTTCCCTGATGGGGACTATATGAGCTTGCCTAATGAATATCCCTAGAGCAACTATCTGCACATCTCGGCCAGCAGACCACTCGCCTACTCGTATATATGTACTTGAGTTGTGAAATCTCCCACCATTTATCGGATCAAGCAATTGAACCAATCCCGGCCAACTAACAGCTCTGGCTTCCCTCTGGATGTTTGTTATCTCAAAAGTCCTAATAATGGCACCACCGACCTCATACGCAGATCTCCACAATTATCCTCTGTGCAAACCTGGATCTATACTCAATCATTTCTGAAGCCAGCATGCAGGAGGGCCTTAGCCCCAGTACCGCGAGCCTGATCAACCTGAAATACATTGAGTTCTTGAAAGCCTGTGACTGGAAACTCAAGCTAGGTAAAGTGCTTTACCAGAAGTCATCATATATCTAGAGACTGGGTAGGTAGCTGCCATTGATCCATGACGGTCTGCATAACATAGAGCACCATCTCCTCCATTATCTCTGAATAACGGATTCCAAGGACCCTGCAAGGCTCAATAAGTTGATTTGGATCCTTTGCGCAGCCTCCCAGAACTCATCGAGGTATGATGCGGCTGGAAGACAACAGCTCCGTCATGACATTTTCTTTCCTAATCTCATCGCTGGCCTTTGCATGTGGTTCTCGTTTTTGCAATCTCATTCTCAGGGCCTAATGGCACCTATTTTGCGACCTGATCTGCCTGTGTACTGCTTCACTTTTGTTTGACCTCTGGTAGCCTTCTTTGATTTGTTCTGTATGTACCAGCTTGCAGATATTAGTGGAATATATTGAAATGGACCCAAAATATTGCATATAGGACTCAAAGTGAGTTGGGTAGTACATCTTGATGAAGTTGAAGTGGTTTTCCTGCTGCATCAAATACACCTGCTTATCTATCCTTTAAAACTTTTATTCAATCACAAGGTGACGCTATTCGGCAGCAGTGATAATGTTGGCTTCCTTGGCCTGTATATCTTGCGTCTGTTTCTTCAGCTCTTGATCCTGATGGTTTCCCTGGGAGGGGGCAGTATTCGAGGTCTGAAATTAGAGAAATATATCTTTCATATGGTGAAATGCCTGGAGATACCTTTACATATAGGAGAGTGGCTCTTGTGTTTGACTGCGATAATGGGCTATCAGACTAAAATCGATCTGCGCGCTAACACATTGTCAGGCGTATCTGAATGAGAGTTGCTGCGAACTGTTAGGATTGTGAAGTGCGGACGCCAAGACTGTAGATATACATCGGCTAAGGTAGCGCATCTCCTTTCCCTGCCATTGAGTAACTTCATGGTTGGCTTTATTTGGTACCCTAAATCCTGGATACCGGGGTAGTGCCTTCCACTCATCGTCGAATGTCAGCTGCCATTTATGCTTTTTCAGGAACCCTTCTACCTATTCCATCATATGCCTAAATAGACAACAGTAGATGTTCGGCAAGAGATCTGGCTTATCCAGGTCCGCAGGGTCTACACCATGGAGTCTGGAGAATGTGTTGCGTCACATTTTTACCCCAATCTGGTGAAAGTATTCAGAGAGGTTGGCCCTTCCTATCTCCTTGTTCCCTAATACTGATTTATATGATCTGTAGTCGTGGATCTGATTTATACGCCGAGCGTCCCTGCTGAGCTCCTGGCCAGGGACCTCATACTGCAGGGATGACTTGTTACTTAATCCGTGCAAGATCGCATGCTCAACATGATCCGCGAATTAGGCTGACAAAAATGAGCAAACAGTGGCGTGTTTTGCCATCTGAACAGTCCATTATTGTCCCTTATTCGACAAATTCCTGAAAGGGTACAAAGATCAGTTCTAAGGCTGGCCTGAGAAAATCCGTTTGCGTCTGCCGCTGGGCTTCACCTATGCGGGCTGATTCACCTATAAAACTTTGGTGGCACAGGTAGTAATGCAAGAAGCAGGATCGATATCTTCGTTGGGCTATTTCTAGTCTGCGAGAGAATATTGCCTATGGTAATATATACTGGCCAGGCTTTCTAATTACACGAGAAATTGGTAGGGTGGGTCTAGTTACAAAAGCCAATAATCAGGACTAATTTTGATCCAGCTGGCAGAGTTTCCAGCAAATGAACGCAATGGACTCTAAGTATAGAACACTAACTAATTAGATCTTTCGCAGACCTATAATATACCAGAGTTTTCCACCACTAGTCCGCTGTATACTTCTCCGAGTAAAATGGATTCCCACTTGATTCATATTCGCAAATTGGTACGGAGACCATATTAGGTTTATATACGACCTGGAGGATTAAGTTGTGAACGCAGTCTATGATGTGCCGGTAATAGAAAGTCGTTGTATATTTCCCATCCTCCATGGTCCCATGTGTTATAGGGTAGCCAATTCTGTACTGCGGAATTGCTTAGGCCGTGCTTGTATCGAGAGGGTAGGAGAACTGTCAGGAAAGCTCTGGTAAGAATAAAGATAAAAGGTAAAGATGGTTCTCGAAAGCTTTAAAGTTGTTTCAACTAATAACTGAATATATTCCTAAGGTCTCTTCTCTGTTGCTTGATGATCCCTTAACAATGGGGAACTGCTAGCTATTTATACAATTGTCCCGGTACTTATGTTAGGCATATATATGAAGTAGCCTTATGTATCATGGCCAGGGTCATGGAAAGTGGAGACCCAGTTTGACCCTGAAAATGTATGCCCCGCTCGGTCAAATGATCCCCCAAACTATTTATTATTCTCAGGGTGTCTAGCACTCCACCAGTAAATAGCCTTCGATTCATTTGCAATATAAACTAAGTTCGAGTAGATGTACCCCAGTTGCAAACATCTTATGGAATACCAGTTGATCAGTCTGGATGGCCGTCTTTCCTGCATATATGCACTCAAGTGCATATGCATTCAGATTATCAAGAGTCCTAGTACTTGGTACATTAGACTATAGATCTTTCACCGAGGCTGTGCAGCTCTGCTATAGACACTACTTCTTGTCAGCATGGGTTGTAGTCATATAGTAACCTCCTGGTTCTATATACTTTCACATTGTAACCTACGCCCAAGTATCTTGAGAATCCCAAAGGCACTCTGAAGATACTATTAGGATAGGGGGAGAAGCGTCCATAGATAGGTCTTCAATAGACAAGGTAAAAGGTATGGAACTGATAGAGTGACCGTTCACCATGTAGTATTAAAGATGATAGTCCTGTGAGGCTTTGAGAGTCTGAATCCTTAAGGGATTGCAGGCTCTTTAAATACAAAAGATTGTAGCTAGGAAAACTAAACAAAAGCGCAAACATCCAGTCCAACAACATGCTAACAGAGGCAGTATAACAAGATAATCATATTCTGAAAACAGAGGGTTAAAAGCGACAGGATGGAGCTAACAAAACAAGTAATGGAATCCAAACAGGAAGGAACAAGAGATCGCTACTACTATACAAATCCAGTCGGTATAGCAGGAGGAATGTGATACCCAAATGGGTAGAAGCAAGGAGGGATAGTGACAAGCGAAACAGAGAAGGAATAACCAGTTAGGAAGTCATAACCAAGTAGGAAGGGACAACTAAATAGTAGCGCTTATCAGGTATAAACTCAAATAAGTAATAACCACCATCAAGTCTGTAGTACTTGTAGATACATAGTAGGATTCCGTTACACACATCAACTAATTTGTACCATTTCTCATATGTGTAACAGCTTCTGTTCAAGCTAGATAGTCACCATATGGGTCTAGTACTTCTAGTTATTTTAGTAATTAAAAAGCAGAATGAAATGACCCAGCATCCTTCCCAATCAAGCCTATTCTAAAGTAATCATTGATCTGTGACTTAGGTACCTTGCTTTGGATAAACCAAGAAGCGAAATTGAGGTCACTTTCGGATGAAAAGGGCTCTATAGGTCATCTATTATGGCCTGACTGAGATGTGCATATCCCATAATATCACCGAATATGCCTCCAGCGCCTAGGATAGTTTGCTGACTGGATGGACTCTTATGGGACAGCGGCTGGAAAATATCCTCCCAGTTCCAATTGTACTCTGTATTATTGAAATTTCTTATTCGTTTTCATATGAATATTTCCTTGAACATATCGTATATTCTCTTACTTGGTTAGTGTTTCGGCAATACCTATTATACCGCATACATTACTACAGCTAGGACATACTGTGCGTTTATTTCTGTTATATTTCATTATTACGATAAGGATTCTTATGTATATTTCTTTTTCTGGTATTCTGGTTATTTCGCTTGCTTATCAAATATTTTAACGGTTATTGTTCCGTCCTTTATGTCTTATCATACACAACGAAACCCCTCACACCACTTTAGTTTTATACAAAGTTTTGGGATTTTCTTGGCAGGTTTTCTGGGTCAAATACGTTCGCACTTATGTTTTTCCTACTGACGTTATGGTAAAACATGTTCTTACTTATATTTTTCCCTTTTATATTCTTTTAGATAACGGGAGGGCACACTCTTGTATATATAGGGGCTACCGCCCACTTTTCTCGCTTAGAAGAATAAGGAACAGACTACCTACCATTCTACCTTCATAAATCTACCTCTCCTCATCAAGGCGTGCCCACAATACTCGCTTAGTATTGCGTTAGTATATTCCGATAGATATAAGATCGTGCCTATACACATTTGAACATGTATCGGCATCGATTAAATAGATAGTCGAAATGTAATCTAAAGCCCCTGGTCTGAGATCAGATTCATAGTCAGAGTCGTACTGAACGGCGATGGGTAAGCCCATGACAATAATGGATACTTGGATTCAAGTCATGCTTTCATCGCGTATGAAACCGGTCAGCCTGGACAAGGTCTGGTCCGCAGTTGTGCGAAGGGATAGCACGATGTCAAGATGCATTATCCGAAGGAGCTTTTCATATACACCAGCCTGTTGATAGTAGTGCTGACAATGAGGACAGTTTATAAAGTTTGAAGTCATCGTGCTCTGAGGTAGTAATTGTGTTTCAGCTATCAAGGTATCTGTCCGAGTTGGGTTACACTTGAGCGGAAGATACCTAGACAAAGTAGGGGCGAATACTGTCTTTCAAGTTTTAATTCAAATTTCCTCCTAGCTTAAAACAGGAAGTAGTTCTCATACTTGTACTAGTATAGTAGAATGGTTGACTGGTCTCCTAATTCAAGTTTTCCATACAGCAACTTTGGCATTTTAAGATAATTATTACTGGCACCTATAAAGACAGAAAAAAGAAATTTCTGAGTTCGGACTAGGATATGTTATGTCCGTGCCAGCAAGGAATTTCAGCCTTAGCCAGTGTTTTTCATTGGCCAATTAATGTCAACACTCACTCGCGAATCATAACCAATTCTTTATACCAAAATCCTGACTTCTGCCATATCTTACTGCTCGAGAATCCAAACTTCCCAGTCTGGACTTAGCAAACTGTTTCTACTCTTAAGCGTACTAGATTTCAAGTCTACTAGTAGTTCACAGCCTCTGAGTGCATAGCATAGTATGTGTCTTCGCGGATGGGATATGGCAAATTCGCTGCCCAAAAGTAGATTTTGAACTTATATAATCCCATGGTTTAACATTTTATTTCAAATACTGCATAGAATTTGGCAAATTTGTACCTCGAAAGTAGATATTGTGCCTACCAATTCCATTACTTTGCATTATAATATCTACTCACATCAACAGACAGGATTGGGCAAATTTGCATCGTAAAAGGAGGTTTTGTCAATCCTCAGAGTTTTTCTTTTTTTTTAAATTGTTCCAGGTAGCACCGGTCTTGGCAGATGTGACCAGGCGAATATGTGACCTGAAAGCTGATTGTGTGCCTATCCAATCCTCATGTTCAACATTTATTATTATAGTTTTTAGCATGGCATCTATCTTGGCGCGTGCAATACACTGAACTTGCAGCTTGGAAGTAAATATTTTTCCTACGAATCTCTGAGCTCAACATTTTATTTTCATAGTGTTCAGCATAGTGCTTGTCTTAGCAGATGCAATACAGTAAATTTGCAGTTCAAAGTAAATATTATTTCCCACCAATCTCAAAGTTCAAAATTTATTTTCCTAGTATTCACCTATCTTAGTGGATGCGATTGTTATGATGATATGCTGTCAGCTGACTTGCAACTGGTAACAATTTCTCTGTAGGTTGGATGAATATAACTTAGCAGTCCATATAGTCCGGTACAGGGCGTGGTGCTAATCTCAGCCACCAAGGTAGGACTACTATTACAACGAGTAGTTCCAGGCGAAGCTTCACTATTGCTCTTAGGCCTGTACCTACATTGTATTGATAGCTGAACCCTATAGTTCCTATCGCACAATGCCAATAAAGGAGCAGAGAGGTAGAGAGGTAAGGTAATTGTATAGGAAAGAACTTAGATGGATGCGTGAAGAGTCCTAACTACAGGCTGTTTATTTCATTTTTTATTTTTTATTTTTTTCATGTATTACTTGTTAAGGTACAAGAACTCGCATGCATCGTGAGATATGGCGTAAAGAAACCCTTAAATCCAAAACAAACAAATAAAGAAAAGAACACCTCCAAAGCTCCTAATAGTGCCTTGCACAAGACACATCACCAAATACTGTTAACCAAATAAAAGTAACGGAAACACACCAAGACCAAAAATCTAAGCTGTAACAGGAAAGGAATAATACACCTTCCACCGTACCACAAACAAACAAGAGCAAACGAAAACATTGGCTAAAGAAGTCGAGGCAGAGAGGAAGATAAAAGGAGGGGAGCCACAGAGGAGGTAGGGGAAGAGGGAAAGATCATAGGGGAAGGGGAATGACGCCCAGGGGCAGACATGAGCAGGGGGAAGGCAGTGCTGGTCTCGTGGATAAAGCGACTGAGGGCAACAAGCAGGAAGAGAGAAGACCATAGGGAGGCCCTCAGAACCAATGTCAGTGACACCCAGGAGTAGGCGCGACTGCTCAGGAAGTGTTGAGGGACAGCGGAGGATTGCATTGCTGAACGTCTCGTCCTCATCCCCGCACCGGAGGCAGAGGCTAGGGAGGCCAACTGAATACCTCTAGGGGTGGGTGGTTAGATAGTTCTTGTGGGAATGCATCAGGTGAACATGCCTAGCAATTACCTTCCTGAGGCCCATGAAAGGATGGGGCAACAAGAGCCTGGGAAAACGATAGTACTCTAGGGATGTGGCGGTGGAAAGCCTGTCTTTGAAAAGCAGATCATGGGCCTTCCAGCATAGCACGCAATAGCCCGAGGTCATGGCAGCAGCTGGTGGGAGCGGGGGAGGAAAGGAAAGAAGGTCAATCCTTATGAGAGCAGGGTGACAGAGGGAGCCCAAGAGTGGGAGGGCCAGATGGACCAGGGCGTCAATGGGGAGGTGTGTGCCTACTGGAGGAAAGGGGGTGGCAGTTCACCAACTCAACAGCTTACGTTGGGTTGAAGGCGCCTGCAGAGGTGGTGGAAAGAGTCTGGTGCGCAGAAGTGCATGAGCAAGGAGAAGTCTGGAGGGAGGCGGGCAGCGGCAGGGCTGCCAGAGGGAGGAAAGTATACCAATTACAGGACTGCCAAACTGCGACAGTGCCTGGCCAAGCAGGCAACTGGTGGTAGGTAAGCCTCCACAGATTGGATCAGGGTGGGTGTGGACCACAAGCAGTTAGTAACCCAGCGCTGTACAGAGTGCCAGAAGACCTCCATATGATCCAACAGGGAGTGAGAGGGGACCAAGAGGTCAGCCACATAGAAAAGGATTGGGAGCAGCAGGGACACCGCCAGCATATGGCAGAGGTAAGCGGAGAGGCCAGTCCCTGGTGGGGAGAGCTGCTGAAATGTAGAAAAAGCACCTTGCACCAGGGGAAGACGAAGCGAGAAGTGAGGATGAGTGGAGAGGGAGGGAGTGAACCAGTAGCCAAGCCAACAGACCTGTGACTGACAGGAAAAAAGTAAGGTATCAATAGCAATAGGAGAAGTATCAAAATCCCCATGCTGAAGCGGAGTGCTTCAGTGCATCAGCCCAGTCTTAGGGACTGAGAAGGATATACTGTGCCTGGAGGCGCTACGCTTCAGGCGGGAGTAAATAAGCTGCAGCGAGCAAACGTTACCACAATAAGCAGCAGAGGCCACAGTAATGGCAAAATCATCAACATAGGAGAGAATAAGCCCCCTTGGGACTGAAAAATATAAAGAAGAAACATAAATAACAAATCACAAAGGACACAGGAGGGACCCTTATGGGGTTCCCACTGAATCAGGAGAAAAGGTTCTTGGAGATCCTTGAAATAAAAGGGAGCATATCCGCCCAGTGAGAAAGGACCTGACCCAGGCCAACAGGTAATGATTGGCCCCTTTTCACTTGAGGGACTGGGCCAAAAAGGTGGAGTCAACGTTATCAAAACCTCCCTTGATGTCAAGAAACAAAGTGGAGACCATAAGATGTGGATGCTGAAAGGAGCGGATAGACTGAACTAGGGAGGCACAGGTCTCAAAAGAGGAAAGCCCTGGGAGAGAGCCAAACTGGTTGGGGTTAAGGAGGCTGACCGCACTAGTGTTAAGTTTGAGGCGAGAGGCAACAACCATCACCAAGATCTTTGACAGAGTCTGGAGGAGGACAATGAGGCAGAAGGAGGACGGAGAATCATATGAGTCCCTGCCAGGCTTAACAAAGAGGACCCAGTTTGCTTACTTAACAGATGGTGGGTGGAAGCCAGATTGTAGAACCAGGCCAAGGAGAGAGGTAAGGATGAGGGGGTTGGATGCATGTACCCTCTTCCAGACAGAGTAAGGTGGTCTTCTAGACAGAGTAAGGATCCTAACTACAGGATGCCGAGAGGTCCTTATATAGGCACTCTTGCCTCAACCCAAACCTGGTGACTCATATCTAGGAGTCACACTCTCGGCATGACTCATCTTGAGTCATACTATGGAATCCATCAGGTGACTCCTATGAGTCTACTGCGTAGTGTACTAAACCAATTAAAACTCATGAAACAAGTCATGTGCCCTAAAGTGGTCACATGCACGAAACCCAGGACTCATAATGTAAGTCATGTGCGAAAATCATTATATCATATGACTCACAAGTGTGAGTCATACACACGATCAACTAATCACAATATAAAAATCATTGTACAAAGCGTGTATCATGTAAAACCCTATGACCCGTAATGAGTCATAGTGCGAAATACTATCATCCTATGACTCATAACCATGAGTCATCTGATATCCATGCCTTGATTAGTCACCAATAGTGACAGCGATACTGTAAACTTGGGGCTTGAAAGTAAATATTGTTCCTACCAATCCCGAAGTTCCAGCTTTAATTTTTACAGTACCCAGCACGGTATGTATCCTGGCGAGTGCGATACCGAAAATTTGCCGCTTTAAGGTTGATTTTATACCTACCTAAACTCTAGCGCCATACTCTATATCATGATATTTAGTGTACTTGTACGGGTCTTAGCGGGTGGGATGCAGTAAATTTGCAGCTCAAAATGAATCTTTTTTATATTACAAGTAATCTCTGAGTGCAACAGTTATAAAGTATTGCTCAGGTCCTAGCGGATGTGATGCAGCGAATTTGTAGATTGAAAGTATATTTTGTGTTTACCTAATCCTCTTGTACAACCATCATATTTGCAAGGTGTCAATATTTGCCATGTAGTTTGTACAGTTCAGCAGTCTGTTTAGCGTACAAGTTTCAGCAAATCAAAACACCAGCGAGATGTCTGTATTTTCAAGGTGTCAATGTTTGCCAAGCGGTTTGTACAGTACAACGGCTTATTCAGTGTACAAGTTACAACCGACTGAAAAATAAAACCCCTGAGAGGTCTATATAAGCAATAGCTTCCTACCCTCTCTCCCCATCCCCAATCCATACGGTTCTGACCACATGACCACACCTCCCATCACCCCACCCCCCCCCTACTCACACTACATCCTCTTTCCGTCCACATACCATCCGCAAAGCTGTTCACATCCTCTTACTCATACTATTCATCACAGGTACGATATCCACCTAACACAACCTATCTACTATATATAGTACTTTTACTTGTTTGACAGCTATCAATTGTCCACACAGCTACCTCTCTCCCCATTCCTATTTTCTGTATATTCCACAAGTAATTCTGCCTCCCCTTCCAACTGCCGTTCTGTATTCAACGTTATTATTTTCAAAGCTAACTTAATCTTCTAACTGGTCAATTTTGTCCAGCAATATTCTAACACCCCGCTCAACCCTCCTGACTCTCGCGAAAAAATAGTATATTTCCAAAGCAGTTCTGCTTCATCTCTTCTTTAAAATCTTTTTTGAAATCAACTTTATTTCTTTGGGGCTAACTTGATATTCCAGCGGTCCGACTTTGTCCCAAGGTTATTCAACTCCCTATTAACCCTGTCGACTCTCTTGACAAAATCAGTGTATTTCCAAAGCTGCTCTGCTTTGTCTCTTCTTTAATCTTTTTTTTTTGCATACAACTTTATTTATTTGGGGCTAACTTGATATTCCAGCTGAGCAAGTTTGTCCGAAGATAATTCAAACCCCCCTTCTACCCTCCAACCCTCTTGATAAAAATGGTATGTTTCCAAAGCAGCTCCGATTCGCCTTCTTTTTAATTACCTTTTTGCATCAGAATTTGTTTTGCTCAAAGCTAACCCGACATCCCAGCAGACCAACCTTTTCCGAAGATAATTCAAACCCCCCCCAAACCTAACCCTCCTGAGTCCAGTCACCATACCAGCAACCACAATGCCAGGATTAAAGGTTAACCTTGTTTGTCGGAGAATGGTAGGCTATATAAATGACAGGAATATACTTGGTATAAGCACGTCTGCCACTTGGCAAACACAGTGTAACTTACTCCCAAGTATCTCGAGAATCCCAAAGAGACTCTGAAGATACTATTAGAATAGGGGGAGAAGCATCGATGGATAAGTCTCCAATAGACAAGGTATAAGTTATTGAACTTAATAGAATAAGCGTTCAACTTGTAGTATAGAAGATAATAGTGGCTTAAGGCTTGAGAGTCCGAATCCTTAAGAAATTATAGGCTTTTTAAATACAAAAGATTGTAGCTAAGAAAACTACACAGAAGTGCAAACATCCTGTCTAACAAACATGCTAACAGAGGCAGCATAACAAGGTAACTATATTCCGAAAATATAGGGTTTAAAGTGAGAGGACAGAGCTAAAAATACAAGTAATGGAATCTAAACAAGAAGGATCAAGAGATCGCTAATACTATTCGAATCCAGTAGGTATAGCAGGTGGATAGCCATACCCAAATGGGTAGAAGCAAGGAGGGGTAGTGATAAACGAAACAAGGAAAGGATAACCAGTTAGGAGGTCATAACCAAGTAGGAAGGGACAACCAAATAGTAGTGCTTATCAGGTATAAACCCAAATAAGTAATAACCAACATCAAGTCAGTAGTTATAGTAGAAATATAGTAGGATTCCGTTACACAAGGGCACTTTCAGTCCGGAGTACAGTACTTGGCGGAATGCGATTAAATGCTGAATAGAGCGTGAGAGAATCCTGAGCTTCCGGAGCTCGACAGCAGGGCATTGGCCAAGGCTCAAGCCATACACGCTAACCGTTGAACCAATTGTGAGCAATGGTACGGTCAAATACTACGAGAGGGACACAGCGAGGGGCAGTCGATTTACAGAATATCTGAATTGCTTGGTCAAGAATGTAGCGAAATAGCATTCGCAAACCGTGAGAGCCATAATCCAGGCCATTCCTCTGGCCAGACCTGTTCCTTCTACAGGCCCTGCCGGGAATGATTGTAAGTTCCCTAAAAGTGTCCGCAGTTTACACATAATATATACACTAATATAAATCTGACAGGTATGGCTGGCCTGCGCTCAATCAGCCTCAGGATCATTATGCCTTCTGTGGTCCAGCCCGCCAAACCGCTGGCGCTCAGATCTAGAAAGGTTGAGTAGAAGACCCACGGGCTGTTCTATTGGCTCAAGCTAGTTGAACTGACCTAGGAGGACTTGCTTGAAGCAATCAACTAAGTCCAAGCGTGCGCAGTCGGATATTGCCAGAGTGTTAGCACGTTCAGGCCCGGCACACGTTTGCTCCTCAATGATCCGGTAGAGCCGTTGCCAATCTCCGATATGATTGTAATCTGAGCAAGCCATCACATCCACATCTAGTGGGTATTGAGTCTGCTGAACTAACCCATAGACCCTCTCTTCCGCTGCTATCCTGACGAAGACGTGGAAGGAACCACTTCCCTGAACGGTCAGTCTTTCCATTCCCGGAATGAGAGGACGGCCTGGTCGAGCCGACTGTCGAGGAGGAGGAGGAGGAGGCGAAAAAGGAAGAGTAAGAGGGAGAGGATGTAGATGAGAACTAAGAGGAGAAGGAAAGGAATGGAGATGGCATGCAGGATGGATCTGTGGCCGTTTAGGTAGTGGGATTGAAGTCTGGGTGGGGGGACGGATGGTAGAGGCAGGTGTTATTTGACTAGGGTCGGTGCTTGGGCTTTTTCTGTTGATTTGTTGTTTTGTTTTGGGAACTTTGTAAATTATTTTTTTCCACTGTTTTCCGCTTAGAATATCCCGCTTAGTATCTTTTTCTGTCCGTATCTTTTTTTAACTTATAACCCATTAGTTTAGCCATAGGTGCGGACTAGATTAGTGCCAGAGAATCTTAACCTCATTTGTTACAGTCCACTAGGTAACTTTACCCAAACTTGAATCGTATGTTTGTCATATCCTAACCCCCCCTTCTCTCTACCAACTCCTAAGAGGTATGCTGAATCTAATCCTTCATATCTTACTAACAGCCAAAACATGCAAGTGTGGTTTGGGACCAAAATCTACAACGGCAATTGATCTGAAAGTGCCTAAGAATATGTGAACATGAGCCCCTCTTAGGAAGGCATGTGGACCTTTTCTGTCTGCTAAATACAAATCTCTATACTACTGCCTCAGATATCGGCAAATATAATACGTTCCCTGACACAATCAATATTTGCCAACACTCCTCAATTCAATTATCCCTCAATTCTCCTTATTACAATGCCACAACAGTCATGGCCCAATGCTCGCACACTGCGTCCGTTCCATTAGCATAAACACAAACCAAAAGGGGTCTGCAGAGGACTTATCCGGAAATCTGAATCTAAGGAGGTATTAGTTGTAACACCCTCAACTTTACCTTTTCCTACTTGTGGTCAGTCCGCAAGTCATGGATGATCAGCATCGGTACTGGCTGCATCACAACTTCAAATACAACTGCCTGATTATCTGCATGACGGATGTTAAAGTTTGAAGGCAGCAGATGATAGTATGGAGTTGCATGATGGGGAATATGAGCATAACAGCGGTCAGAGTTGAGAGCGTGAAGAGGCGGACTTAATAGAACTAGATGCAGATAATGAAGACCCAGCAGCTAGCGACGGGGCACAGCGACCCATAACTGGGCAAAAGTTCGAATCTCAATAATTGATCATGACGGTAACAGGAACTCAGACCCCGAGATCAGAAAAGATTATGAGTATTTTACAGTGATGGAAAATACCATAGCCATTCTGAGAGAGTCAAAATCAATTATCTATACTGACTAGCGGGTCTGCCTTAGGACCAAATCTACCTGTTACACCAACTCAATACCAAGTTATTCACAACTGGGATCTCAAGAATTTAGCCAAGCAGTCCCAGTGGTAACCAGCAGCCGACGAAATATTGCTGGGGGGATTGAGATTACCATTCAGATCAAAGCCCGTGAATCAATGAGAGACTAGACACGCTTCGTAAAACCATTTTCGGATCCAATTACCCTAACTGAAATGGTACACACATATTAGAATGATGCTCGGCAAGAGGTAGGGTTTTGTAGCTTTTCCAATTCTACATCAGCCTTGAATGAGCAGGTAAGTTTTCATAAATTGGAATGACTATATATATTGGCTGCTGGCCACTAATTTGGCAGATTCGAGCAAAGCACAATGCATGTAGATCCCAGAATTTTCATTGTGCAAAGAAGTCTATAACAGAACTCTATAAGTTATATATGGAGGATCCTATAGCCTGTGCACAAAGGGTAGAGTTTACTTGAGGAAGGCTGGTTTAATTGCCAGCCAAACGGGTATGAGCTACACTTGCTGCCCTTAGTTCATATTATTCCAGGATGCAGTGTGACTAGATTTACCTAACAATGCCACAAGGCACTTTGTCTTCAGTTCTTAGCCCCACAGATTTAAGGTGTCATATATGCACAATTTTATTCAGGCAAGGAAAGAAGAGGCATAATGGATGACAGATTCCTAGGGAGTATTTACGGCCAGTTTCTTTGCCTGACTGTGGCTATATTGTGTCATGCTTTGCGGTACTGGCAGACTGGAATATTTGTTGATCATATCAATTTCACACCCTCCAGTTCACAAGGTAAAGATAAAAAATATCGGCTTAAGGTGGATGGTAATTAGGCTAATGGAATGACAGGGCTGCTGGATCGCCAGTTACAAACTTGGGCCAATTAGCCAGAGCTTTTCCAGTCTCAAATCATCCAGCAGATAACAAGCGGATTGGAGGATGGAATAGCAAAGGATTGGAGAATATGTGTACAGAGGCTATACTGATATTCGGACAATCTTGATACTCCGCGCTGAGAGTTCGGAATCCATCTGGAGCAGGAAGGAGAACAATCCATCAGAGTTAGTCACTCATGTACTACTCCAGGAGGATATAGCCAGAAAGAGCCACCGCAGGAGGCAGTGCAAGACCTGTTGGCAGGCTTAATTTATACAAGTTTAGTCTGCAGAATTGAAGATTTGACATGGCAGCTAGATGAAACAGGTGCAGATTACGAGGACGTAAATGGATATGTTTTTTTTTATTTAATTCAGTTTTTATTCTTATTAAAGGTACAGAATCTACATGCAGTACTAACTATGGCAGTTGTTACGATCCTATGCGGTAAGCTGACTAGCAACAGGTAACTACTTCTCTTTGGGTTGGATGAATATGATCGGGCCGTTGATATAGTCTGGTATGGGGCGTGGCGCTAATCTCAGCCATAAGGGTAGGAGTACTATTGCAACGAGTAGTACTAGGCGGATTTCCACTATTGCTCTTAGGCCTATGCCTACGTTGTAGAGATAGCCGAACCCTGTGGTTCCTATCGCACAACACCAATAGTGGAGTGGAGAGGTAAAGAGGTAAAGTAATTGTATAGGAAAGAACTTAGATGGTTGCTTGAAGAGTCCTAGATCCAGGCCGCCTAGAGTCCTTATATAGGCACTCTTCCCTCAACCCTAACCATGGTGACTCATACCTATGAGTCACCTAACCTCGATGACTCATATTGAGTCATAGTATGAAATCCATCAGCTGACCCCTATGAGTCAACTGCACAACCTTCCAAATCCAATTATAACTGGTAAAACCAGTCATGTACCCCAAAGTGGTCACATGCGCGAAACCTATGACTCCTAATGAGTCATAGTGCGAAATAAAGCAACCTTATGACTCATAACTATGAGTCATGCGAAATCCTACCTTGCTTAGTCACCAATCGTGACATTAGCTCTCCTCTCCGATCAGCCTGAGTCCCATCAGACTCAATGTCCTATCCTTGTCAGGCTTTCCCCAAACTTGCGCAATTCCTTTTTCAACTTCTGAACCTGATGTTCGGCGTTCTGCCAACTTTAACGGACCTCTTCCAAAGTCAGGTTTGCCGTTCTGATGGTTCGAACTCGTTCGGCAATCATCCTGTGATATGTCCGCATATCCTCTCTTTGGTTCCGAATTGTGGCTTCGGCGTTGCCAAGTTGGTTTCGTAACCCCTCGATTTGTCGTTCCAGACATCCCATATCTGGGGTAGTATCGGGTTCGCCCTCCTCTCTCCTCAACTGTATCCTCACAGTTACCTTCCTCTTCCGTATGCGTGCATCCGTTTCGTTCAAGGGGGCTGCTTACCCCGTGCGTCTTGGGTCGTACCCGGTATCGATTTTGTCGTGTCGATGTACACGGCTGTTGTCTTTGAAGCAGTGGATCCAGGACGATTCCTTGTGGGGTTGTTGTTGTTTGCATATCTTTGGTTGTTTAGGAAACCAATTAGATCCTTCCTTATCGTGTAAATGAATGTGGCAGTGGTCATCGTAGCAGGCAGTCCATGAAAGAGCGTTATGTTCTGCCTGTTTCTGTCTTTCCTCCTACGTTGCATATGGGGGGCTGGTGGGTGTGATAGCTCTAGGGCTATGGCCCCAACCGTCGCCGGGTGCCAATGTTGTTTCCTCCACGGGCTCGATCTTGACTGTAACCCATTCTGGGTTTTCTTGGGTACTGCTGATGGAAACGTACAATAGCGATGCTGGCATTGTTGAAGTTCTCCGCAGGGTTTCAAGTTTTGTCGTGTTCTGGTGAGTAGCCGGTCCACTTGGCTCTGTATTGTAGGCGTCCTCAGTGTATATGTGAATCAATGATTTCTTCGAGTTCGTACTCGCTTTCTCCTTCTATTTCGATTGGATGTGGTGGTGATTGCTTTGTGAGGGAAACTGATTGCAGTTATATGGTTTGAGAAGTGAGATGTGGGAGGTGTTATGGACCTTCATCTGTTGGGGCAAGGCCAATTTATAGGCACTGGTGCCCACCTTCATAACGATCTTGAATCGTCCGATTTTCTTGTAATCCAGCTTCTTGCATGGTCTTGTGGTCCTTAGATTCCTTGGCAGCAACCAGACTATGTCGCCTGACTGTAGATTCGGATCGGGCTTTCTGTGTTGATCGTAGTTTTCTTTTTGTCGTAATTTTGCACAGACCATTTCCTGACGTAGGATACTGTGTAGCAGACCCATCTCTTCCTTATCAGTGCTTTATTTCGGTATCATGTAGCCAATTGCCTCAAGCTCCGGGTGGTGACCATAATTAGCATAAAATGGTTTGGTCTTTATTGTTTCCTGCTTTGCGTTGTTGTATGCAAATTCAGCCATTGGTAGTAGGTTGGTCCAGTCGTCTTGTTGGTAGTTGATGTAGGCTTGTAGGTATTGTTCTATTATGCCATTTGTTCTCACGGTTTATCCATCGGTTTGAGGGTGGAAAGCGGTACTCAACCTCCTTTCTATCCCTAAAGATTTCGTCGTTTCTCTCCATAGGTCCGATGTGAACAAGGTTCCTCGATCTATGATGATATCCTGTGGCTGTCCATGTATGCGAAATATTTCCTTCAGGAATATTTGCACAAAGTCCTTCGTATTCATATCTTTGTTGCAAGGTATAAAATGACTCATTTTCATTAATCGGTTGATAACTACCAGTATGGCATCATAACCACTGGATATCGGAAGGTCAGTGATAAAGTCCATTGCTATGGATTTCCATGGTTAGTGGGGTGCTTCGTTTGGCTGCAGTAATCCGTATAGTGCATGCCGGATTGCTTTCATTCTTTGGCAGATATCGCAGTTTTTTACATATCGCTTGATATCGTCTCACATCCTTGGCCAGTAATATTGCCGTGCTAGGAGGGCTGTAGTTTTGTTTGTCCCTCCATGGCCTGCTGTTGGTGCATCGTGGTTGTGTTGTAGTATCATTGTCCTTATCGCTTCTTCTTTATGGACCCAGATTTTCCCTTGATACCAAAGGTATCCTTCTTTCCATTCGCATGCTCCAAGCGCCACTCCTTTCATCTCCTTGTCTCCTGTTTCCAGGGCATCCTGGATTGCCCTTATTTGTGTATCAGTTTTGCTTGCTTCGCAAATTCCTGCGTCGTCTTCTGTAAACCTCTAGACTTCCATTGCTTCAAAGTAGTGTTCAGTCAGTAGGAGTATCTGGTGTTTCTGTCGAATCCTTTCGTCGTCTTTTCCAGGAATGCCTTCCGCCTTTCTTGTTAGAGCGTCTGGTTTTCCTCCTTCTTTTCCAGGTCGTTATTGTATCTTGATATCATATTGGCTGAGTGTTTCGCTCCAGCGAATTGGTCGGTCATTGAGTTCCTTTGTCGTGGTAAAGGGTACCAGATTTTTGTGGTCGGTAAGTGCCAACACTCGATGTCGACTTCCTTTTGCATATCTTCTCCATTCTTTTAGAGCTTGTACAATTGCTAACAGCTCTTTGTCGTGTATGTCGTAGTTGCATTCTGCGGGCAAAATCGTTTTTGAGTGGTATTCAACTGGTTGCCATCTTCCATCGTTCCCTTTTTGTGATAATATGCAAGAGCATACATATTTCGATGCATCTGTCTCTATCATGATCTCTTCCTCCGGGTCATAATGTACCAGGACTGGAGATGATGTTAACCGTCGATGTAACTCGTTGAATGCTTTCTGTTATCGTTCTGTCCAGTTCCATTTGACGTCCTTATTTGTGAGTTCATATAAGGGTTTCGCTATACGACTGAATCCTTCTATGAACCGTCGATAGTAGTTGCAGAATCCCATAAAGCATAAAATGCCTGTTTTGGTTTCTGGTGGCTTACATTCCCATATGACCTAGGTTTTAACAGAGTCGACACTGACTCCTTCTTTGTCGATAATGAATCCTAGGTATTCCGTTCGTTCCGTATGGAACTCGCACCTGGATGGCTTAAGCGTAAGTCCCTCCTTTCTCAAGGCTTCCATAACCTTGCGGACTTGGGTTTTGTGTTGTTCGAGGTTTTCTGAATATATCAGGATATCATCCAGATAGACGATACAGCAGATGTCAAGAAATCGACCCAGGATCCGAGTGACCCATCTTTGGAAAGCTGCAGGCGCATTTTTGAGACCCAATGGCATCACCGTATATTCGTATATTCCATATTTTGTTGTGAATATTGTCTTCCATTCGTCTCCATCCTTGATCCTGATATTGTGGTAGGCGTTCCGAATATCCAATTTCGTGAAGATTTTGGCTCCTTGGAGTCGATCCAGTGCTTCCCCTATCAATGGCAGCGGGTATTGTAACAGGCGCTAGCCTGTGTGAACGGATATACAATAGAGCCTAAGCGGTAGCCTGCTATCGCTTTGGTGTCTAAGGGAGACCTGCTGAGAGGCGAAGAGAAGGGGAGTACAATAGAATGGCTTATAGAGCGAAGGGGAACAATAGGATCGCCGTTCAA
>QFET01018824.1:0-21620 GCA_003316355.1 Tuber calosporum | reverse complement strand
CCTAGCATGTCCAGGTCCTGCTCACGGCATGGTGCCCCGCCCACCCAGGTGGCGCCCAGCCTCTCTCCTGCCACCCGTGATCCTATGGGCTCTGCCCAGTAATGGATTACACAACCATCCCTCCCATGCATGAGGCACCTAGGGCCTCATCCTTTCTCTCCCTTGCTCAACACAACTGCCTGGGTAGCTGGGATGTGTTTTCTTCCTTTTTTAATTCTTTAGTTGAACTTTCCTTTCCTGTTTCCCTGGTCTGTATCCAGGACCCCCCTGTGTTTCGAGGTCGTGTCCCTAGTTTTTCGGGTTACAAGTCCTTCTCCCCTCCCTGCTCCTCCCCTAAAAAGCCATGCGTGGCTTATTATGTTTCTTCCTCCCTACTTTCTATAAGTGTCATACTTTCTGTTTTCTTTGTGAGATCTGGCACTATGGGCCTTGATTTTAGACAGATGGATGAACTGTTTGGTTTTTCCTTTTCACACCTCTGGGTACTGAACATATATTCACTCCCCAGCAGGGCCTCCTCCTCGCGTACTATTTCTCCTCTTGAATTGTTTCTCCTGGATGGGTTTCCTATTCTCTCCCTAGGCGATTTCAACATTCACCACCCCTCCTGTGACCCATTACGGGCCCACTCTCCTACTGAGTTAGCGGTTTCCTCTCCTTACTTCTCAAGAGCAGCTGAGCTTGGCTACCAGCTCTTGAATACCCCTGGGGTCTTCACCCGCTTCCCTCTGGGCGGCGGGGGCAGGACCTCTGTTTTAGATCTTTCCTTCGCTTCTCCAGGTTTATTTCCATTTTTCTCCTCATAGAGCACCCCTCTCCCTTCGTCTGGCTCAGATCATGTTCCCATTTTACACTCCTTTAGGCATCCTAAGGACTCACAACCACCTTCCCGGCCCTACCAGACCCTGACTGACTGGGCCGCCCTCTCGCCCCTCCTTGAGGAGCTCACAGTCCCTGACGCCCCCCGCCTCCTCACCTCTTCTTCCCTCTCCTTATGGTTCGATACAAACTTTGGTTGCGTTCTGTCCTTACTCGGTAACCACACACCCCTCTCGTATCCGTCGCCCAGGGCCAAGCCCTGGTGGTCACCCCTCCTCTCTACTCTTAGGAATGAACACCCCTGGGCAGCTCGCAAAGCCCACTCTACCCGCTCTACCAGTGACATCTCTGGTGCCAGGCTTGCCTGCCTTGGCTACTTCAAAGCCATAAAGAGAGAAAAAAATGCCCACTGGACATCCCTCCTCCCTCTGGGCCACCAAGTGACTAGCCCTATGTTCTTCCACAACTCGCTTCCCTACCCTACCAGGGTCCGACACTCCAGAGTAAGTTAACAGTGCTCTCCTCAACCACTTCTTTCCATCTAGTCCCTCCCCGCGCGCCCTCTCCATCCTCCGCCCCTACTCCGATGCTCCTAAGCTGTCCCCAGACGAGATCTCTGCCGCCCTCAGGGCCTCCTCCTCATCCTCTGCGCCGGGTCCTGATACCATCCCCTATGGGGTATGGAAAGTTGTCCACCGCACAACCCCTTCCTTATTAGTCGCCTTCCTCTCCCCACTGCTCCTCCATGGGTTCCACCCTCCCTCACTCACAAAGGCCAACGGAGTAGTCCTGGACAAGCCAGGAAAGCTGTCCTACAACACTCCGGCCTCCTTTAGGGTCATCGTCCTTCTCAAGACAATCTCCAAGGTTCTTGAGAGAATTGTCGCCTCCCGCCTCGCCCTTGTCGTGAGGGCCTGTGGTCTCCTCAGTCCTAATCAATGTGGCTCCCTTGCAGATCTTTCCTCCTATGACGCCGTCACCACCCTTGTCCATACAGTACGCACATGCCACCGCCAAGCCCTACGCCTCTCCACCCTCTTCCTCGACATCAAAGGGGGTTTCAAAAACGTGGATCCCAACTTTCTCTCCTCTATACTCAGGAAAATAGGGGTCAACCACTACCTTCTCTTCTGGGTCCAGTCCTTCCTCACTGGCCACACTTGTCGTCTTCTCTTCCAGGGCTCCCCTGGAATTGTTTCTTCCATATCTGTTGGCACCCCTCAGGGGTCTCCTGTATCTCCTTTGCTTTTTGTTATTTATGTTTCTTCCCTTCATTTTTCCCTTCCCAGGGGCCTTATACTTTCATATGTTGATGACTTTGCATTGACTGTATCATCTCCTTCCTATCGCCACAATATTCAGCTGCTTCAAGCAGCCTTTTCCAGGATCAAGCGTCGCGGAGCAGCGGGCAATATCCCCTTCTCAGTCCCCAAGACGGACCTCATTCACTGCCGCACCACGAACCAGCGTGGCTCACCTTGCATTATCTCTATACACTTGGATGTGCAGGTCTTCCATCCCGCCAGTTCCCTCAGGTTGTTGGGTTACTGGCTCACCCCACCCCTCTCCCCATCAACTCACTTCTCCAAACGACTTGCCCTCACTCAAGGTGCCTTCTCCACTGTCCGCAGGCTCTCCCCACCAGGGGCTGGCCTCTCCCCCCACCTCTGCCACCGCCTCGCTGTCTCCCTCCTCCTCCCCATCCTCACCTATGGGGCTGACCTCTTCATACCCTCCCGCGGAATGCTACGGCATATAGACGTCTTCTGGCACCAGATCCAGAGATGGGTTACCAATTGCTTCTGCTCTACCAGACTCTCTGTCCTCTCTCTTAAGAGCTGCCTTGCTCCTATCGGCCTCCTCTGCGTCCATCGCCGTAGGCTTGCTCCGCTCAGACTGGCATGTGCCCCACCCACTATCAACCCAGCCGCAGGACAGCTCCCCCTGCACTTCCCCTCCTCTCTGCAGTCTCATGCCCCTGACTCGTGGCGCCACCTCACATGGCGCCTCCAACCCAATGTCAATCCTCTCTACTGGAAAACTGCCCCTCCCTCTCTGCCGGTCTGCACCCACCTCCTAGTGGATACTATGGCCCACCTCATCCTTCCCATACTGGGATCATTGTCCTTCGCCCTCTTCCAACGTGCAGATCTCACACCTCTCTGTCCTCCTCTTTCCCCGCTCCCTACCATGCGCGCAGCCTATACTGGCCTCAGGAGGTGGACGCACCAGATCCTCATCAACGACTGGGGAGAGGCCTGCCCTACCCTACACTACTACCCCTACCAACCGTCCTTGTCCCTGCACCCTTTCATGGGCCTCGCCAAGTTCATGGCGGGCCGCATTCACCAAATGCATGCCCACTAGAGCTACCTAGCCCTTCATACCTCCGGGGCCTCCTAAGGGGAGTCCACCCTCTGGCCACGATGCGGGGATTTCAACGAAGACTTCAAGCACGCCACACTCTCCTGCACAGCCACCGCTGATGCCCGCTGACGCAACCTTCCAGGTGTTGTGGGGATAGGCGCGGATGACCCCATCTGGTCTTCTATACCACTCCTCCCCAACCTAGTCGCCTATTTACAAGAGACGCAGGTAGGCTTCCCTCCGAACATGTTGCTATCCCCCCCCTCACTGCTACCTCCTTTAGTTACCCTAACCCCTATAGGGTCCCCTGCCCACACTCTCTTTTCGTCCCCAAATTCATTATAATTTGTGGTTTTTCCTCACCTGATGGCTTGGTTTCTGTAGGTTTCCTTAGCTTGTTTTTCCTTTCTTGAGGTTACCGTACGAGGTATATGGACAGTTACTGGTCCTGTTGAAGTATTATGTGCCATTGGTTTCTTTTGTTTATGGTTTTTGGAATTAAGGTTTTGTTTATGCTATAGATAACGCTGCATGCAAGTTCTTGTACTTTAACAACGAATATATGATATAAAAGAAAAAAAAAGTAGAAAAAGAAAAAAAAAAAGACAGCGTGTAGTTACGAAGTGGATGCAATGGCCCACCTCATCCTCCCCAACCTGGGATCATTGTCCTTCACCCCCTTGCCACCTGCAGAACTCGCACCCCTCAGTCCTGCTCTCTTCCCGCTCCCTGCTATGCGCGCAACCTATAATGGCCTTAGGAGGCGAGCGCACCAGACCCTCATCAACGACTGGGGAGAGGCCTGTCCTCCCCCATACTACTACCCATACAAACCGTCTCTGTCCCCACACTCTTTCATGGGCCTCGGCAAGTTCATGGCGTGCCGCATAAACCTGATGCGAGCCCACAAGAGCTACCTAGCTCTTCATACCTCCAGGGCCTCCAAAGAGAAGTCCACCCTCTGTCCACGATGTTGGGATTTGGCTGAAGACTTCCAGCATGCCACACTCTCCTGCATGGCCACCGCTGACGCCCGCAGAGGCCACCTCCAAGGTGTTGTGGGGATAGGCGCGGACCACCCTATCTGGTCTTCTATACCACTTCTCCCCAACCTGGTCGCCTATCTACAAGAGACACAGGTTGGCTTCCCTCCGGACATGTTGCTATCCCACCCCTCATCGCCACCTCTTTTGGTTGCCCTGACCCCCATAGGGTCTCCTGCCCATACTCTCTTTTCGTCCCCAAGATTTTGATAATTAGTAGTTTTTTCTCACCTGATGGCTTGGTTTCTGTATGTTTCCTTGGCTGGTCTTTCCTTACTTGAGTTCACCGTACGAGGTGTATGGACAGTTACCTGTCCCGTTAGAGCTTTAATGTGCTGTTGGTTTCTTTTATTTTTGGTTTTTGGAATTAAGGTTTTGTTTATGCCATAGCTAGCACTGCATGCAAGTTCTTGTACCTTAACAACAAATATATGATATAAAAAAAAAAAAAAAGAAGAGAAAAAAGAAAAAAAAACCCCCCGGCCTGTAGTTAGGATACTTCACACAACCATCTAAGTTCTTTCCTACACAATTACTTTACCTCTTCACACTCCCACTTCTCTATTGGCCTTGTGCGATAGGAACCATAGGGTTTTGGCTATCAATACAACGTAGGCTTAGGCCTAAGAACAATAGTGGATCTTCGCCTAGTACTACTCGTTGCTATAGTACTCCTACCATGGTGGCTGAGATTAGCGCCACGCCCGGTACCGTACTATAAGGAAGGCCCAATTATCTTCATCCAACCTACAGAGAAGTAGTTACCTGTTACAAGTCAGCTGACTGCATAGGATCGTAACACTTGGTTGCGTCACCTAAGCAACACCTAACTACCCAACGGCCTACTTTACAGACAATGACATTGACCTTACAAAGGGAGAAATCGAATCCTCAATACTTGGTCCGGCACTCGATGAAGCACTCAACACAAACCTATCCAGAAGTCAGTCACAAAGGACTGCAAGCCCTGTCACACCAGAACCTGCTTTACCAGCCGGATCCATATAACCCGAAACACCCAGACTGGCAACAATGTCAGCTCCAGCAACAGCAAACGAAGGTGTGGGAGCAGGAATTCAACTAGCAGGATTCACAACTGCACAGTTCCAAGAAATCCTGAACCTGATCAACATTCAGCGAGAAATAACCAATAACCGGTTCAAGGTCCAGAAACCCTCTACCTTCCATGGATTAAGGACCAAACTACGAACCTTCTTAGTACAATGCCAATTATACTTTGAAGCAACATGTGAAAAACACCATATAGAACGCATTACCTACGTCAAAAGCCTGCTAAGGGACGCAGCAGCAAGCTGGATAACTCCATTAGCTGAAGGGCGCAAAATAGAGACCTGGACTACCAATGAAGAATTCACTGCAGCACTCAAAGACAAGTTTGGGGATGTGGACGCACAAAGTACAGGGAGGACAAAGCTCGACTGCCTAAGGCAAGGCAAAGAACCAGTTTTTGAATACTGGAATGACTTCCACCTGACAGCGACGGAGGCCAATGAGGACGATGGAACGTTGAGAAGACAGTTCCTTAGAGGAATTAACTGAACGCTCTAAGACGGATAGGCAGCAGACAACATGGTGCCTACAAATATCGATGCCCTTGTAGCATGGGCAATTGAGAAAGAAAATCGGATCAATATAATCCAACACCGTCAAGGGAACAACAGCACCTTTATCCGACAACCGGAAATACCAAGAAATGATAATGGAACTTGAAGATCAGGCAACAATACAGAGACTCGCGGAGACCCAATGGACCTGGAGGCGACCAAAGGGCGCCCCCAACTGAACCTCTCACGAGCAGAATTTACAAGAAGAAGGGACAACAACCTATGCCTGGGATGCTACAGGCCAGGGCACAGATTCAGCGACTGCCGAAATGCAAGAGATGAGAAGGACTATACCAGACAGTTCAACAGCAAGACCAACAATAACCACTAGAAACCACAAACCAATCTGCGCGAAATGGAGATCAGAGAAACACCTGTCGAGTCAGCAAACAAAGAAAGTCCCCAGTAAGAGATGGGCTGCAGGACAAGACAACCAAAACCATTGTAATCGGCAACATCTACATGGCACTTGCAAACACGGAAATATTGGAACAAGAAAAAGACCATCCCATAGTCAAAATGCAATTACATAGCAAGGACAAGACAGTCATCATTAAAGCCATGATTGACTCAGGCGCTATAGGGAACTTTATTGATAAGCAATTCAGCCAACAACATGGCATATGAATGAAGAAAGCAAAAGAAATAAGGGAAATCTACCTTGCAGATGGGGAGCCAAGTGCTATGAGACCTATTACCCATATAGCGGAAGTACCTAAGAACATTGGCAGCCATAGGGTAGTGGCAACCTTCCAAATCGGAGATTTGCTCAACCATGAGGTGGTTTTAGGGCTGCGATGGCTAAGAAGACACAACACCAAAATCAACTGGGAAAGCAACATGATTACTTTCGATAGCGAGATGTATACAACGGTATGCCTAGAAAGCACGCCAGTGGTGGACCTAGTCCCCAAAGCAGAAGCCCTTTAAGAGAATTTAACTATGCAATTCTCCAAGATCCTGGCCAAGAATGTCCAGAATATCAAAATACAAAGATTACACGAAACAGCAACAATTCCTACCAAGGGATCAGCAAGGGGAGCAGGACACGACCTGAATTCAAGCGAAAAAATCATGATACCGGCAAAATACTAAAATCTTATCAGTACCGGAATAGCCATCAAACACACGGAAGGCACCTATGGGCGGATTGCTCCATGCAGTGGATTGGCAGTTAAATATCTGATTACTGTCAATTCGGGGGTAATCAATGCTGACTATGCAGGTGAAATCAGGGTAGTGGTTGTTAACATGGGAAAGGAGGATTATACAGTTGAGCCAGGAGGCAGATTCGCTCAATTAATATGCGGAAAGTTTGTCATTGGACAATGCAAAGAAGTGGAGCAATTGGCCCCCACTATGAGAGGCGAATACAGGTTTGGAAGTAACGACAAACCAGATCGCCAAAGAATCGTGTTCAACCAAATCTCTGCCACCTCCTTCGGAAAGTTCGACCGTAGGAGTGTGGTTACAGGGATCCTTAAATAGGATTATAAGGCAAACAAGCCTAGCAAGATCGAAGCAATCAATATCAGCACCGAATTGGCCATTAAGGCAAAGAGAGGACTTGAAAAGGAGAACACACGGAATATTGTTCCCTGGGAATATCACCATTACCTGGACATGTTCAAGGAGAAAGAAGAAACACGGCTACCACCACACCGGGTGAAGGTTGATTTAGAGATCAACCTAAAGAAAGGAGAAATGGTACTAGCACGAAAGTTGTACCCATTGGGAGAAAGAGAGCTGGAAGAACTCAGAGAATACCTCCCTGTCAAGAAAAGCCAAGGCTGGATAGGAGATTCTTATGCGAACGGAGGATCACCAATCCTGTTTGTCAAAAAGAAAGATGGCAAACTACGACTATGTGTGGATTACCGAGGACTCAACAAAGTCCCTAAAAGGGACGGATATCCATTACAACTGATAGGAGAAGCCTTGGATAGGCTGAGGATAGCCAAAATATTTACCACACTCGATATTCGAATTGCCTACCACAATATCAGGATCAAAGATGGAGACGAATGGAAAACACCATTTACGACAAAATACGGTATATACGAATATACGGTCATGCCCTTTGGACTAAAGAATGCCTCAGCCACCTTCCTGGGATGGGTCAACAGAATCCTGTGCCGCTTTCTGGATATCAGTTGTATTGTCTATCTAGACGATATTCTGATATACTCGGGGAACCTTGAACAACACCGAGGTCATGTTAGAAATATCATGGAAGCCTTGCGGAAGGAAGGACTCACACTCAAAACATCTAAGTGTGAGTTTCACAAAGAATGAACAGAATACCTGGGATTGATCATCGATGGAGACGGAGTCAGTGTCGATCCTATCAAGACTGAAGCAATATGGGAATGGAAACCACCAGAGACCAAGAAGGGCATACAATGCTTATTGAGATTCTGCAACTTCTATCAGCGATTCATAGTAGGGTTCAGCCGTATAGCCAAACCCTCCTATGAGCTCACCAGGAAAGAGGTCAAATGGAACTGGACGGACCGACAACCTCTGGCATTCGATCAACTGCGCAGACGCCTAACCACTTTACCACTCCTGGTCTATTATGATCTGGAGAAAGAGATCATGATAGAAACTGATACCTCCAAATATGTATGCTCTGGCATATTATCACAAAAAGGGGAGGATGCAAAATGGCGACCAGTGCCATACCGCTTGAAAACAATGTCACCCGCAGAATGCAACTATGACATACATGACAAAGAGCTATTAGCAATCGTGCAAGCTCTAAAAGAATGGAGAAGATATGCAAAAGAGAGTCGACATCGAGTATCGATACTCACCGACTACAAGAAACTGGTACCCTTTACCACTACAAAAGAACTCAACAACTGATAAATTCGCTAGTGGGAAACACTCAGCCAATACGACATCAAAATACAATACCAACCTCGGAAAGAAGGAGGAAAGTCAGACGCCCTAATGAGAAGAGTGGAAGACATCTCAGGGAAAAATGACGAAAGGATTCAACGGAAACACAGAATCCTGCTACGATCAGAACACTACTTTGAAGCAATGAAAGTGGTGATGTTTACAGAAGAGGACACAGGAATCTGAGAAGCAAGCAAAACTGATATACAGATAAGGGCAATCCACAATGCCCTGGCAAGAGGAGACAAGGATATGAAAGGAGTAGCACTTGGCGCATGCCAATTGAAGGAAGGATACCTCTGGTATTAAGGGAAAATTTGGGTCCCAGCAGAGGAGGCGATAAGGACAACGTTAATACAATAAAACCATGATCCAGCAACAGCCGGCCATGGGGGAACAAGCAAAACTACCGCCCTTCTATCCAGACAGTATTACTGGCCAAAGATGCGGGACGATATCAAAAGATATGTCAAAAACTGTGATACCTGCCAAAGGATAAAAGCAATCCGGCATGCACCATATGGACTACTACAGCCAAACGAAGCACCACACCAACCATGGAAATACATAGGAATGGACTTTATTACCGACCTCCCGATATCAGCCGGCTATGACGCCATACTGGTAGTTATCGCCTGATTAACCCAAATGAGTCACTTCATAGCTTGCAACAAAGACATGAATACTAAAGAATTTGTGCAAATATTCCTGAGGGAAATATTTCGCATACATGGACTACCACAGGATATTATCTCAGATCGAGGAACCTTGTTCACATCAGAATTATGGAGAGAAACTACGATATCATTAGGGGTAGAAAGGAGGTTGAGTACTACCTTCCATCCTCAGACTGATGGACAAACCAGGAGGACAAATGGGATACTCGAACAACCCCTACGAGCCTATATCAACTATCAACAGGACGATTGGGCCGACCTACTACCATTGGCAGAATTCGCATATAACAACACAAGACAAGAAACAATAAAGACCACACCATTCTATGCGAATTATCGTCGCCACCCGGAGCATGAGTCAATTGGCCACATGATACCAAAAGAGAGAACCGAAAAGGAAGAAATGGGTCAGCTGCACAGTGTACAATGTCGTGAAATAGTCTGTGCACAGGTAAAACAAATGGAGAATTACGATCGGCAAAGAAAACCCGATCCGAATCTCAAGTCAGGCGATATGGTCTGGTTACTGCCAAGGAACATCAGGACCACATGACCATGCAAGAAGCTTGACTACAAGAAAATCAGACCATTCAAGATCCTTACAAAGGTGGGCACAAGTACCTATAAATTGGCCCTGCCCTAACAGATAAAGGTCCACAACACCTTCCACATCTCACTCCTCGAACCCTATCACAACAATCAATTTCCCTCACAAAGACAATTACCACCACCTCCTATCGAAATCGAAGCAGAAAGCGAATACGAACTTGAAGAAATTATCGATTCACGCGTACACTAAAGACTCCTGCAATCCAGAGACATGTAGACCGGCTACTCACCTGAACATGGCAAAACGTGGTACCCTGCTGAGAATTTCAACAATACCAGCATCGCCATTGAGCGTTTCCATCAGCAGTACCCAGTAAAGCCCAGAATGGGTTACAGTCAAAATCGAAACCATGGAGGAACAACTAAAGGAACAGATAAGGTTGGGACCCGCCGACGGTTGGGGCGATAACCCAAGAGCTATCATACCAACAAGCCCCCCATATGCAACGCAGGAGGAAAGAAAAAATAGGCAGAACACATCGCGCTTTCATGGACGGCCTGCTATGACGACGACTGCCACGTTCATCTATGCGATAAGGAAGGATCTAATTGATTTCCTAAACAGCCAAAAATACGCAAACAACAACAACTTCACAAGGACATGTCCTGGATCCTCTGCTTCAAGGACAACTGCCGTGTATATAGACAAGACAAAATCGATGCAGGGTATTACCGAAGACGCACTAAGGTAGTGGCACCCCTGAATGAAAATGATGCACACATAAGGAAAAGAAAGGCAACTGTGAGCAAACAGTTGAGGAGAGAGGAGGGCGAAAATATTGAAACAGATACTAGTCCAGATGTGGGATGCCTGAAACGACAGATTGAAGGGTTACAAAACCAACTTGGCACTGCTGAAGCCACAATTCAGAATCAAAAACAGGACATGCAAACCTACCAGAGGATGATTGCTGACCGAGATCGAGCGATCAGAATGGTGAACCTAGCTTTGGAAGAAGTCTGCATAGGTTGGCAGCATGCTGAACAAGAGGTCCGGATGTTGCAAAAGTAATTGCGCAGGTTTGGGGAAAGCCTGACGAGAATAGGACGTTGAGCCTGATGGGACTCAGGCTGATCGGAAATGAGAGCTAATGTCACGATTGGTGACTAAGCCAGGCAGGATTTCACATTACTCATAGTTATGAGTCATAAAGGTATCAGATTTCGCAATATGACTCAGTAGTAGTCATAGGGTCTCACTTGATGTGCACTAGTGCAATCATTGTTATATTGTGATTGGTTGATCGTGCGCATGACCCACATTGGTGAGTCATGTGATGTAATGATTTTTGCACATGACTCATATTATGAGTCATGGGTTTTGCACATGTGACCACCTTAGGACACATGACTTGTTTTATGAGTTTTGATTGGTTGGAAACACTGCGCAGTTGACTCATAGAAGTCAGCTGATGGATTTCATAGTATGACTCAATATGAGTCATGCCGAGAGTGTGACTAATAGGTATGAATCACCAGGGTTAGGGTTGAGGGAAAAGTTCCTATATAACAACCTCTAGGCGGCCTGTAGTTAGGACTCTTCACGCAACCATCTAAGTTCTTTCCTAAAGAATTACTTTATCTCTTTACCATCCCGCTCCTCTATTGGCGTTATGCGATAGGAAGCATAGGGTTTTGTTTATCCATACAACGTAGGCATAGGCCTAAGAATAATAGAGGATCTTCGGCTGGTACTACTCGTTGCAATAGTACTCCTACCTTGGTGGCTGAGATTTTAGTGTCACGCCCAGTACCGTACTATGGGGATGGCCCATTTATCTTCATCCAATCTACTGAGTGGTAGTTACCTGTTACAAGTCAGCTGACAGCATAGGATCGTAACAGTTAACCTGAAAGCCAGCTGAAGAGCTGGATAAGACAGCACGAGACATACACGGCCAACAACCAAGTGGGCCCCTTGGAGTTCTAAGAAGTTATTGGTACGTTCCAAAATGGGCAGTCATATCTTTACAGCTGAAAGAAGGTTGAATACTCAGACTAAGTAGGTCCACACCCTCAGAGAAGTCAGGAGCTCAGATCATACCGTCAGCTGTGCAGGTGAAGAGAAACTTTCCAGGTTAAAGTGGGTTCGCTCTCGGATTAAGAGAAGAACGTAGGGGACAAAATACCTGTTTATATTTAATACTAGTTGTAGTTCGCGAATACTCAGATGCGGGATATAAATATCGAAGTGCCTCCTGACCTTTAGCTATCATCAAGCAACGGAGAAGAGATCTCATCAATATTATAAGTTTTTACTCAAAAATCTTTACCTACGAGCCTTACTAGACAATATCTGTTTACGAAGAAAGATTTAAGCATTGTCCGATTCGCAGCCCTTATAATCGACTACCCTCAACAGCAAAGAGGGGTAGTCATAAGCGAAACAAGGAATGTATAACCAGTTAGGAAGTCATAACTAAGTAGGGAGGTATAACTAAATAGTAGCGCTTAATAGGTATAAACCCAAATAAGTAATAACCAAAATCAAGGCAGTAGTAGCAGTAGAAACATAACAGGATTCCGTTACATTCCCCTTAAAAGAAATAAAAATAAATAAACAATAAGAAATATACTAAAGGGCTTAAGGGCTAACCCGCCTTTGCAGCATTCCACTCAATTTCAAAAAATATAAACTTATCTGTAAACATATATCCATTACGGGTGTCAGGACCTTAAACCTTTATTAGCCCCATTGTTCTGAAGACAATACCTGGAGGCAGTTAGCCATCCATCTCAGATTCATCCAATGAGGAGAGTGCTGTGCTGGCATCGGATTCTGAGAAGTCTGAGTCTTGACGGGGTTTCCAAAATCCGTCTGGGTCAAGCTCAGTAAGAGGATGGCATAATCGGGTTTCTCAAGTGTCCAGGCAGAGAAAGTCTCGCCATGGGATCAAGGGAGTCTGAAAGGTATAGATTCATTGTAGGTATCGAACCAGTAGGATCTGATGAGGGTGCAGGCACCTTCTAGATTGTAGTGGTGTTTCCATGTTGCTTCGATTTTGTCATAATCTTTCCAGTAGATTAAGAACGGTCTTTTCCTGCGATAGTTTTGATCTATAAGTATCTTTTCTATTTCTCCTTGTTCTTGTCCACTAGCATCGATGGTGACAGGCTCTTTGGATATGGGTTCAGGTGTTCCTGGGAAGGCGAAGAGGTTTGGTCTTAGATAAATCCGAAGATGGCTGCGATAGATCCATGGCTAGATTCCTGCCATCACTGGGGGTAGTTTGAGTTTGTAGTTGTTATGTCTGTCAGGTGCTTCGCTCACTGAGAAGGGTCCTAACTATGGGCCAACTAACTTGTGGATTCGTACAACCTTATGGACATAGGGTGCTGACTTCAAGATAATTTCAGTTTAGTTAAGGATGATTGGGGGTCCACTCTTTCTTCTGTTTTCGCTGCAGGTAGTTTGGCGTGCATTGGCCTTCCTGAGTTCATCTCAGGCAAGTTGTTGATTCTTCATGATCTGTGCAGCAATCACGTCTGGTGTTGGTATTGAAGTGGGGAGAACTCTGATGAGGGGGAGGAGCTCTAGTATTCTGCCAAAGGTGATTTCAAAGCGGGAGAGTTCTGTGCTATCCTTGGAGGCTGCATTGATTGCAGTCTTGTAACATGTGTACATGTTCCCGTACCTCTATTACCACTCTCGTTAGCCTTTCCTTTGTCAGATTACATTCATTTGATTTGATTTCTTTTGAATTTGATTTCCCTACCAGAATCTCCAGATTCCGACGCACAGATTACTGTATGCTTTGGAGGATTAGCAGGATTGTGCCCCAGGAGTTTCTACAGAAGGAACAGGGCATGTATACTGGCAGTAGGATAGAGGCAGTATTGTGGGAAAGCCCCAGGCATTCCAGGACACCGGCAGGGCCACAGGATCCTGGTAGTTGTACACTCACTGGTAATGATAGTGGCTGCGGGTTTCCAGAGCCTCAGCTCTTGGAGGAAAGATTTCATGTATTTAAGAGGGGTCTCCTGGCTAGCAGGAGACATCAGACTTCAGACAGATGCCTAGACAGTGAATACACTTGGTTGAACAGCGATCCTATTGTTCTCCTTCACTCTATAAACCATTCTATTGTACTCCCCTTGTCTTCGCCTCTCAGCAGGTCTCCCTTAGACACCAAAGCGATAGCAGGCTACCTCTTAGGCTCTCTTGTATAACCGTTGACACAGGCTAGCGCCTATTACATTTTTTTCCCCTCAGCAGGTGATATCTGGTTCTCAGGATTGAGAACAGTGGGTAGGATTGATCACCCTTCCCATTTCTTGATAACTAGTTAGAAGCAGGAGCAGCAGGGAGAGACTCCCAGCTCAGGTGCTATATTCATCATTACAGACTGAAGAAGTCAGACCACTAGGTCTGGAAGGATATCCAGACCTCCCAGCAGACTTGGGAATAACCAAGACACAGACCCAGAGGGAGAAGGTGACGATACACCTATACCTTAGCAAAGTTTCCTACAACCAGGAGACCTTGATACAGACTCAGAAGAGGTCCTTACAGCAGAGCAAATCGTCCAAAGGGAAAGACAGAGAACAGAGACATCTCAGGAATCAAGACCAAGAACCAGAAGCATCTTGGAGATAGTCTTTGGAACCCTACCATACTCTGCAGTACCCTCAAGAAGCGAGACACCACCCGGGAGATTCCTAGACTCCCCAGGACCCTCTAGACCACCACCAGTACCCCAGGAAAAACGGAAAGAACCAGAAACTCCCAGACACCCACCAGCACCTCCGCCAGCATCTAGGACGATACCTGACGCTCCAGACCAACTCAGGAAACCTAAGATCAAGCTTCCACAACCATCCAAGTTCAGTGAAGAAGGCGAAGATCAACAACCAGAGAAACTTAAGCACTGGTTTAGGGAGGTTAAGAAGTACTTATCCAAGTATGATGTCCTTGATGACACTGAGGATGTAGTGGACTACTATGGTGCCTATACAGAAAAGTGAGCACATAGTGCCTACCTCAACCTGATGGATGAGTTTGAAGACAATCAACCCTCCCTCCAAGAATTCAAGAATCGCTTTAAGCAGCTTTTTGAAGCATCAACCAATACAGATAACCTGTAACTCAAATGGCAGAAGATACAACAGTCCTCAGGAGGCAAGCCAGTGAGAATTTCCAAGATTGCTGGAGAACTAGAAGACCTAAGAGGAACACTGCCTAGAGACTCAATATCAGACTATGCACAAAGACAACGCTTTTTGGATGCCATGGATCCTAGGCTCAGAAGAAATGTGGAACCACAGATAAGAGATACCAATACATGGAATCAAGTTGTCCAATTGGCAGAGAGATATGATGCAACAATGTTCAAGGCAGGAGCCTATGGGAGTAGCGGCAGCTCCTCCAGCACCTACGGAAAGAAGTCAAACAAAGCTAAGAACTCACCACAACAAACCAGCCACAAGCTAGCAGGAAAAGGCAAAACTCCAGTAAGAAAATCGACCCCTCTCAAGCATGGGAAGCCAAGCAAGTTGGAAATAGATAGACACAAGAGAGAAGGAGCCTGTTACTACTGTGGAGAAGCAGGATTTATGGCAAATGATTGTCCAAACAAGGAAATCAAGTCCAATCATGTCACTATCACCCAGGACACCCCCAATAGCGATCAAGAGCACTATGAGGCAGAGAGTGATGACACAGAAGAGTTAGATGGAAGTAATACCATCATAACCTACAGACTACTGTTGGCACCCACAAAGAAGCGGCCAGGCTATTCCAAACATTAGAATTCACAATGCTAGTCAACAAGAAACCCGCCAGGGTCCTAGCAGATACTGGAACCATTGGCGGTACCCTAATCAGCAATCGCTTTGTTACAAAAAACAATATCCCTTATACCCTTGAGAAAACGCCTACAATGCTCAAAATGGCTGTCAAAGGATCCAGATCAAGCAGCAATCACACTTGCATCACAGATATCGAAATTGGAAGCATAAAGGTACCCAAGGTACACATGAGCGTAACTCCAATATCAGATTATGAGATACTACTCAGTATGGATGACCTCATATGCTTTGGAGCAGTCATAGACTGCCGGAAAAGTACCCTCTACTTCCCTGCCTACAAAGTCAGAGTAAACTGCAATAGGAACAGCACGCTGCCTCGCTCAGCATTGACTAAACAGGAAGATATACCAGATTTCCTCAAGATGGTCCCACAGATTTTTGTCACAGAAATAACTCAGACCCTACCACCTTTGGGGCGCTCTAACCACCAGATTATTATCAATGACCAAGACCTTTATATCAAGATGCCAACCTTCAAGACCCACGAAAAATTGATCCCTAAATTCAAGGTATGGATAGAGAAGCAAATCAGGGCTGGAATACTCTACAGATCACAGACTCTTGGAGGCGCCAGCATGTTCATTCAAGGGAATCCTGATGGCAGGATAAGACCATTAGTGGACCTTCACTATTGGAATAAGAACACTAAGAAGGACGAAGCCCCAATCCCTAATGAGCAGCTCATACTCAACACTGTGGGCACAGCCAAATTCCGAAGCAAGATAGACCTCAGTGATGCCTGCTTTCAGACCAGGGTTGAGCCTGAGGATGAGAAGTATAACACCATCAAAACACAGTTTGGAGGCTTCACCTACAAGGTAATGCTGCAAGGAGACACAAATGCGCCAGGAACTTTTATGAGAGTCATGGAATATACACTATCGGATGAGTTAGGAGTCTTTGTATGGGTATACATTGACAATATCCTGATATATAGCGATACACACCAAGACCATATCAAGCATATCAAAGCTATTTGCAAGAAGCTGGAAAATGCGCATCTATATGCCAACCCAAAGAAGAGTGTTTTCTTTGCAGAAAAACTTGATATACTGGGTCACCTTAATGATGATAGGGGCATTCACCCAACACCAGAGAAGATCAGAAGTGGTGAGGACTGGACAAGACCTCAGCTGAGAGAGGAACTTCAGCCCTTTAGTAGGATGGTTAATTATATCTCCAAGTTCCTCCCACACATCGCCACTATTACTGCACCACTTACAGAGCTTACTGGCGATGCTGAATGGATATGGACAGACTTGCAGGAAGCAGCCTTTCAAGCAGTTAACAAGGCAGCGAAAAATCATCAAATCCTTAAACCTATTAACTATAGCAACCCAGGACCAATCTGGCTATTCACCGATGGATCTCCTACCGGCAGTGGTGCTTGGATAGGCCAAGGACCAACGAGATATACAGCCAAACCGGCAGCATTCCATTCCACAAAACTGTCAGCCTCTCAGAGTAACTACCCCACTCACCAACAGGAAATGCTTGCAATAGTTGAAGCTGTACAAGCCTTCGCCCACCTGTTGTCCCACACAAAGTTCACGATACTTACCTACCATGACAGTCTTACCAAGCTCGTGACACAGAAGAATCTCTGTGAGCGGCAACAGAGATGGATAATGCATCTTGGCCGCTTTGATTTTAAAATAGAATATATGCATGAAGCAACGAATTTTCTGGCTGACTATCTATCCAGAGTTCATGAGACCAATTCAGGGCCTGAAGATATAATTGTAACTACCCCTAGATCAGTTGGTATAGCTTACCGAACCTCAGCCCAGCCAGTGGTCCTACTAGGACGTGGACAGGAACGGTACCAGACACCTGCAAAGTGACATAGCAACCATAAGTACCTTTCATGAAGAAAGGGTACTTAGGTACCTAGTTAGATAGGGTAACCCAGCAAGGCCGGGTAACCTTGGTGCACACTTAGGTAGGGTAACCATGCTAGACAGGGTAACCCGGAGCTACACTCAGGCAGGGTAACCCTCTTGAGTAGGGTAACCCGGACGCATGGTTAGGTAGGGTAACCCTTTAGCTAGGGTAACCCATCTCCCCAGTTAGGCAGGGTAACCACTTAGGCAGGGTAACAGGGAGCCCTAGGAAAACATGGTAAGCATTGTAGACGCCGCAGGGCGTGCTACATTCGTGTAACCAGGTGTTTCTAGCTCGTGGAATGGCGTGTAACAAAAAGGTCAGTTACGCGGAACCTTCTGGTGACGCAATGGGGCATAACTCAGACTTCCGCAGCGATTTGCACTATGATAGGGCCCAGTTACCATACCTTGGGGATCGGGGGTGAAATCGTGGACCTCAAGTTACCCTCCCCTAACGTTATGCGAAATGCGAAATCCTACTACAAATACCTCAGGGTGGTTGGAGATGATTGTGGGGCGTCCAACACCCACTTGTGGCTCCCACGTTCGCCCCTTGTGACAGGTGGGAAAGGGTGACAGTTGGTAAAAGCCTAACAAAACAGTGAAATCCTAGGTGGCAGCGTAACCCTGTATACATCACTGCCGTCCTATCGACCAGATGCTGTCCACAGGATATATATAGGGGTGGGCGACGGCCGACCCGAGCAAGTTGTTAGTATTGACATCAGATGGCCTTCCGAGGGTACTCTAGGTGCCTATAATCCCTATGGGAGGTATGGGGGTCCCCCGGAATAGCTATCTGATAGTAGGGGATAAACAGAAGTTTGTCCGGATAAAATCCTACTAGTAACACAACGATGCCCTGGTGCTATGCCATTACTGAGGGACGTGACAGGACTCTAAGAGGCATTCAGTCTTATCACGGCTAAGGTGATCCCTGAACGGTTGGCTATAGGTAGCGCCTATTTAGCCAACTCAGTAAAGACACTTACCGGGGGAGATATGCAGTCACAAGAAAAGCTGCCGATAGGCCAAGTAGACACAGTTGACTGCAGTTCTTGCATAGACGGAAAAAGCCATAGGGCTACTGAGTCTCATACCTAGGGTTGGGTCCAAAGTCGGATTGTCAGTTGGCCATTGACAAGAGGGCGATCGGAAAGGTTTTTCTCTCCTGCAGGCATAATCAAAATGCATTGCAGAAAACCTTTATGATTGAACAGACTCAACTTACCCGAGCGATCCACAGGCCCTGAAGTTAATTCCGGAAGAGCCATGTGTCAGATGATCCCTGAGTGGAGAAGGGAGCTCTCTTAACGGTCGGAGTAGGGATGTATGTCGTTGGCTTTATAATTCTACTTAAGTAAACGCGAACGGCACTCTACTCTGATAACCAACTATCCTCTCGAGCAGACTTGAATTGAGTGAAGCTCTGGCTTAACGATATTAAGTTTTATCATTTGGTTCAATTATTTTATCTTTACCTTCTGTGAACTTTGCGTTGAGTCTTTTGGTGCGGTCGCAACCTTAAGATCCATCTTCCTATAGGGTGCCCCCGTTACAGTATATCGTTAAGCTCTTCGCTTAACTCTCTCATGAGAATTGTTGCTCCTGGAGACCCCTTTCTGACATTTACGAGTACTGGTAACCTTGTCAGGAACAAGTAGCCCAGGGTGGAAAGTATTATGTCTGAAATGTCTCTTACGCGTTCACAACGGACTACCGTCCCTCCCACACCGGGTCCCCTCTTGGACTACGATGTTCTCGCAGACCTAAGGGTCCTGGGTTGGGAGGCGGTTACGAAATTGATTGTAGTGGCACCCATTGAGGTGCCTGAGGAATGTCAGACCATGGTGGTCCCCCATCCTAGGGCACTCATGGAATCTATCACTCACAATCCCTCCGTGATGGTACCTGAGGCAGTCTCTGAAGGGGTTACTTTTGAACGTTTTACCCACGAAGTCATTGAGAATTACATCCTACATGAAGTAGGCCGTAGGTTCGTTGAAGCACAGTCCCAACCCCAATACTTTGTGGAGGCAAAGCAGACCTATTTTCAAGAGAAAATGGTCAACATGGCCACCGACTGGGTAAAGAAGGTCCAAGATACCTATCGCCAGCAGGTCATGACAGCGCAAGCGCTGAAGGGACGCCTAAAGGCCCTCGAGTGGGCTGTGAGTCAAGGAATCCGCATTGATTCCAAAAATGATGTGATTATGGAGCAAGCTCCTCCGCTTCCCCTTGTCCGCACAGGACCGATCAGCTTTGCCCCACACTTTGCGGAAGCCATGGCAAATGTTACATGGAATGAGCATTTAACGCCAAATGCCAGGGAAGCTTTGGGACTTGGCTTCACTCACGGCACATCGTGGGTATCACCTTTTGCCCTCGCTGTTGAAGCCCGCCTAGCTAGCCGATCTCCGAGCCCTTCTGGCTCAGGCACGGTGTGGAGGTCTTCACTCCTCGCAGAGGTAACAAAGGACAAGAGACCCGCAAAACCTAAAACTACGACCGCCGTTGGAGCCCTTGCGGCTGAGCCATCAACACCACCTATAGTTTTAGAAGCTGAGCGACCATATGCAGTGGCAGAGGCAACTCCCTTGCTAGCCACACCACAAAATCCGGCACCGCTTGTCCTCCCGACAGCACCGCCGGCTCCAGCCAAACCCTCGGGGAGCGCAAGGAGGACTGGGTTTCCAGGGGTAGAAGTGCAGTTGGCTACGGCTTGTTGTTCACCTACTTGTAGGATCGAGGGAAGACCGGATGGGAATATTGTATTTAACCATAGCCCGCCATGTATGAAAGGGACCGGTGAACCCATAATGCAAAATCCCAAAGGTCTGAAGTTGAACAGTGCCCATTGTCGTTTCTATGGTTCGGAAGACCATACGGATGTTGGAGCTTGTCCCCGCTTCCAACAGTTAGTTCATAGGTGAGTGGATAAGGTCCTTGCTGATAAAGGTCCTCCATCCCCCGCACCTCCCACAAGACTGTTTTCCCCTCCGCAGGCTTCTTTCCCAGAAGCCAGTCACGAAAGCTCGGAGGACCACTTTAGCGGATATGAGGAACCATTGGGACTCGGCGGTGGAAACACTGGTGGAGATAGTGGTAGCAAACCACCAGGTGGTGGAAACGTCGGCGAAGCAGGATAACCGGGTGATTCCGACTTCACGAGCAGTAGCGACGAATCCTCCTCCTTCCTCCCCGATCTCAGCAGATTTCTGGGCTGACGCAAGTCGCGCTGGAATGAGGCTAAGAAGCGACGGTATGATGACCGGTGTCAAGCCTTGAAGGACTTTCTTCGTAAGTCCAACAAGAAATCCCACACTCGGCAGAAGAAGCTCAAGAAATTGGGGATCAAGGGGTTCAATGGAGACCCACTTGACACACAGCGATTCATCCAGGATGTGGAGATTAGGTTTGACTACTATCGACACTGTAAGCTGTCTGATATGGATAAAGTCAGCCTGATCATCGCGCTTCTTGAAGTGGCAGCAAAGAAATGGGACAACAGCATCCATGTGCACATTAGCCAGGATGCCGCTCAACGGGCTGGAGTGACCTTTAACCCAAGCAATGAGTTGCGCACTTGGGGAGGCTTCCGAAAACACCTAGAGTCCAGTTTCGGCGGTCACTCAGATCGGGATCGTGCTCTTCGAGAGTGAAATGGTTTGGCTATGAAGCCAGGAAAGGTGGACCAATTTGTCGATGAACTCATTCGCTTAGCCAGTGAGTTGCATTATGACGCTGTAGTAGTCAAGGACAAGGCCCATATTGGCATGACCGCTGAATTGCGAAATGCTTGGGGGCTGAAAACTCCACACCCTAAGCATACATCGATTACCTAAACCTGCTTCGCAACACCGGCCATCAGCTGGAAGACGT
>QFET01018783.1:3554-16302 GCA_003316355.1 Tuber calosporum | reverse complement strand
GAGGGGGGGGGCGGGATGGGCAGGAATGGTCAATGGCAGGATGGGGTCCTGCACACCTAGAGCACATAAGGGGGGATGCAGGACAACACCCAGCAACGGACTTAGTGTTCCCGCCCTTGGGGCATGTGGGATTAGGCCAGTGGTGGGCTGCTCGTGTATGTGCTAGAGCACACAGGGGAGAGGTAGGGGTGGAGGCTTTGCACATAGGGGAGGGGTGGCCATAAAGCCAAAACTTCCGGCATTGCATAATGTTCCCCAAGGAGTGGGCCTTTTCGACTATGCGCGGACGGGAGAGGAGACGGATAGTGGAGCCATGCCTGTTGACATCATCATGGGCCACAGAGACTACTACAGACGTATTGGTCTTTGTGGCTTGAATGTCAGGGTCAGTTTGGAGGAAGCATGCTGAGTAGATAACGACATCAGTTGCATTGCAAAATGATTCAGAGAGGGCAGGGAAGAGGTCAGCCTGGTCCTCTGGAAGGTAGGCTGTAGGTAAGCTGTGGATGGCCAATTAGACCTCGTTTGGGGCGTGGCGGAAAGGACGGTAGGGGTTGTTTCCTACTAGAAAAGCTTGGTTAAGACGGTTAGTCATGGCTACGTAGTAGGGTGAGTAAGCAGTGGAGGGTGTGTGTGGGTCAGTGCCCATGAGGGTGAGAGATCTTTTAGGATTGACATGTGCAGAAAAGGACAGGGGAAAAGGGCAATTGGCCTGCCTCAGGACGGCAGCCATCAGGTCAGGGGCGGTGGCTGCCATACGGTCAGCATCTCCATGAGGTGCGGGTAAGGTGCGAGGGGCGAAGAACCTGTGCTCGGCGGCGGGCAAAGGTGCTAGACCTCGAAACTGAGGCCTGGTGTCGTTGGACGCTGCGACTTGTGCCAGTGTGACGGGCTTCTTCCCTTTGCCTTTGGTACCAGGTGCAGAGGATGGTCCTGCTGCAACAGTAGTATAGGACTTGTTGGCCGGACGGGACTAGGTGTGTGTGGGTTGGGTGTTTGAGGATGAGGGTGGTGAGCGAAGCTCGGTTAGGGGAGGGTATTTGCCTGCCCTGTATTCTTGGGTTTCCCAGGAGCATGGGTGGCGGACAGCATATGTGGCAGGGTTGCCATATGTGGCGGGGTTGCTCCCTTAACTACTGGGGACAGCTAAATATTATACACTTTTCCCGGTACTTATGTTGGCCATATAACTGAATTATCCTTGGAATCTATGGACATGCTCTAAAAAGTGTGAACACAGTTTGACCCTGAAGATGTATGACCTTGCTATGGCTAATCATTGCCGTCTCTATCTAATTCTGTGAGGGTGTCAACCACTCCACCAGAAGATGACCTTCGATCTCTTTGCCAAATGAACTAAGTTCAGTTTAATATCGCACAATTGCTGTAACAGGCGCTCACCTGTGTGAACGGTTATACAATAGAGCCTAAGCGGTAGCCTGCTATCGCTTTTGGTGTCTAAGAGAGACCTGCTGAGAGGCGAAGACAAGGGGAGTACAGTAGAGTGGTTTATAGAGCGAAGGGGAACAATAGGATCGCCGTTCAACCAAGTGTATTCACGGTCTAGGCATCTGTCTGAAGTCTGATGTCTCCTGCTAGCCAGGAGACCACTCTTAAATACATGAAATCTTTCCTGCAAGAGCTGAGGCTCTGGAAACCCGCAGCCACTATCATTACCGGTGAATGTACAGCTACTGGAATCCTGTGGCCCTGCCGGAGTCCTGGAAAGCCTGGGGCTTTCCCACAATACTGCCTCTATCCTACCGCCGGTATACATGACCTGTTCCTTCCCTTAGAACTCCTGAGGCACAATCCTGCCGATCCTCCAAAGCATATAGTAATCAGGGTGCCGGAATCTAGAGATTCTGGTAGGGAAATCAAATACAAAAGAAAGCAAATCAAATGAATGTAATCTGAAAAAGGAAAGGCTAACAAGAGTGGGAATAGAGGTACCGGAATATGTACACATGTTACAATTGCGAACCCTTTATGGAATACCAGGTGATCAGTCTGGATTGCGATCTTTGTTGCATATATGCACTTATGTGCAGATATATTCAGATTATCGACATGGAGACCACCTAATTGATCCAATTGGATAAATTACTTTATCTAATTTCACTAAGGCCGAGTAGTCGGGTTTTTCCTGACATATTACCAGCGTGGGTTGTAGTCAATATAGTCACCTCCCGGAGGTATACACCATCATATATTTAGGCTCAAAAGTCTTGTAAGATATATGCTACATGTGTAACATCAGGTCCATTTTTCCAAGATTCGTCCCTTAGCAATATAACCTTTGAGTACTCCTTCCGGTAGGGTTAAAAACTATATGCGATAACTTGTCCACAGTAGGTAAAACCTTTTCTCAGATAGTACTTAGCCCAACCTTGGCATCTCCGGATATTCCTTATAAAAATCTTCTATCAATTCTTGAGCATACTCTAAGTGATTTGGTGGTTCTCCAGTGTTCTCATTTTCAGAACATCCTTTTCAGTTATCAAAATATCGTAGTTCTTAGATCGTTTGTGAATGTCCTCTGAATCTTCGCATATAAGAGATTATTTCACACTTAATGATTTTTTTCACCTCCTATTCTATGTTACCTTCAACATCTTCCAGTACTAGGGGTGGTTGTTCTCAGCCGGTCGAACTGATATCCTTTATGGCTCAAGTAGTAATATATGGAATACTGGATGAATTTTCTATCATTCTGATATTTCCAATTTGTAGGCTAGGTCTCCTTGCTGCCCTAGGATTTTGAAAGGGCGATATAATTTTTATGCTAACTTCTTGGGTGGTTGCTCAGGGTGGATATCCTTCGTGTTTACTATAACCATATCGCCAATTTTGAAGTCAGGTTAACTACGAGCCTTGTGCTTGTAGTACTTGTTTATCCTTTCACAAGTCTTCTCAAGTGATTCTTTTGCCTTTTCATGTATCATTTTCATCTAGTGACATTACATGGTAGCCCAAAATTCTGAGATTGTTGCTTCTTAGTCTATCCTGTTTGAGGATAATAACAGTAGTTTGCGAAGAAAGGTGTTATTCTATGTGATCTTATTACTGAGTTGTTATATGCATACTCAGCTAATGGTACTGGACGGTACCAGTCATCCTGATCGTAGTTGACAAATATTCGAAAGTGTGCTCCCTGCAATTGGTTGACTCTTTCCTTTTGTCCATCAGTTAGACGGAGGTAAGATGTAGACATTTTCCTTTTGACGCTCAATGTCTTGCACAATAATTCCCAAAATTCTCCTCCAAACCTTGTATCTATATCGGAGATGATTTCTCTTGGTAACATAGGAAGTATTCAAACTTCTTCGATGAATGCCTCAGCAAAGTCCTTGGCGGTCACATTTTCTACTAAGCTCAAAAGTACGCTATTTTTGGTGAAACCGTCGACTACAACTATGATGTGGCTGTATCCTGCAGATTTGAGAAGTTGTGTGATAAAATATATCAAGGTAGATGCCCAAACAGCAAATGGAACCTGTAGTTGCTGTAATAGTCCAAAGCGTACTAGTCTTGGTGCCTTAGCTTTTTGGCACCTGGTACAGGATCGTACATAGTCGTGTTTTCAGTTTGTCATTCCTTTGCAGCAAAAGTCTCTTGTGAAACTTTCACGAGTCTTTTGTTGACCAAAATGTGTGACAATCTTCGAGTGGTGACAGCTTTGTGCAATATGTGTCTGCAGGGTTGAATTTTGAGGAACATAGAGGCATTCTTTATAAAAAAGCATTCTATCTATTTGAGACTATTGTTTCGCTATTTATTTGCTATTATTCCCTAAAGTTTCCTGTTTCTGCTTTCGGCGTAGCCAATCGGGATCCTCGATTCCTGTTTCCATTACCCGCTCAATGAATATTATATCAAATTTCTCGACTTCGCACTTTGCGATTACTGTATTGGACATTAGGGTTGGTCTCTTAGTGCAAATAGAGTATAAGGTAAAATTAGTTGGGTCCAAATATTTGTGCTTTCCGGTGGAATGTGGTGAATATAATTATGCTTGGTTTTCTTCCAACTGTATTGCTCAACATCCGAAGTATTGGCCTGCTTGTTCAGTATTATCTAACTACATGGCTTCATGAACTTCTCTCCCATCAGTTTTTTCCACAATGATATGTGCTATGAAGTCTGAGTCCCGTGTATGCCTGAAAAGCAATGTCAGTAGTATTGACTCGGAGAATCTTAGCCTCTCCTCTATAGTCAGAATCCACTACTCGGGCTCTAATAGCAAAATCTTGCTTGACTAACAATCTACTTCGGCGTGCAATTCGTGCATAGGGTCTAATTTGTAGTCCGATAGGTAATCCTGTCCCTATAAGCATTTGCTCTTTTGACAAACTATGTTTTCTTCGGTACTTGATATGTCATGACTAGTGGCTAGTAAGGAACCTCAACTTGGGATTCTTATTTCAGCTTGAAGTCTTTTAATCCTTATCGTATTGTTCCTTTCCTCCTGTGACAACCACTGTTGAAGCTGTTTTGAGCTCCCTTTACCGCATATACCAAAGGCAATAAGGTTTCAGTTTACCTGGAGAATTTCAAAGTGATGAGACTGAAGTATAGCCTGCTTGGCATACTCAGCACCCTCTTCTGTGCAGTACTTTAGCCATTGTTCCAATGCAACCAATATTAGCAACAATTCCTTGTCATGAAAGTTACAATTGCGTTTAGCAGGAGTCAACATCCAAGATTTGAAAGTGACTGGATGTAGCTTTTAGTCCAAGGATTGAGGGAGGATACATCTAAGCGCATAATTGCTGGCATCCATTTCCACTACTGTTTCCTTGTCCAAATAGAGGTGACACAATATCAGAGCTCTGATTAACCTACGTTTGAGCTCCTAAAAAGCTTGCAATTGCTGTTATCCCTCAGAAATCTCCTAAGGGTTTCCTTTAAGCAAATCCTTAATTGGAGCACATAGTGCGGACAAATTCTATATGAATTGTTGGTAGAAGTTGGCAAAGCCTATAGATGTTGGAATTTTTGTTACTAAGGTAGGTAGTTTCCAGGCCTTAATGGATTTCACTTTTCTGGCGCTTATGGTAACTCCATCAACAGTCATAAAGTACTTTAAGAACTAAACTGATTTGATATGGAATGTGCTTTTAGTAAGAGAGATGGCCATTCTGTAATCTCGCAGTCTTTCCAAGACTTTCCTAACCAATATGACATTATCCTTCATAGATTTAGAGTATATAAGTATATTATCAATGTATACAACTACTCCTGCATCGAGAAAGTGAATCAAGATTATAGTCACTTTTGACTAGAAGGTGGCTGGCGTATTTACCAGATCAAATAGCATCACTTTATATTCATACAAGCTGTATAGTGTGTGTAAAGCTGGTTTCCATTCATTAGCCTTCCTTTTACAGATCAGGTGCTAACTGTCCTTCAGATCTGTTACACACATGGGATATGGTACAAGACTTTCGAGTCTAAAGATGTGATGATATATAGCGCCGGGAGGTAACCATATTGACTACAACTCACACTGGCAAGAAGTAGGATCGTATCCAGAAGTACTCAGCCTCGGTGAAAGATGACAGAGTAATTTATCCAAGTGGATCTATTACGTATTCTGCATTCTTGATAATCCGAATGCATCTGCACATGAGTGCATATATGCCGGAAAGACGGCCATCCAGACTGATCACCTGGTATTCCATATGATGTTCGCAAATGGGCGGCCTCAATTTGAACTTAGTTCATTTGGCAAAGAGATCGAAGGCTATCCACTGGTAGAGTGCTTAACACCTTCAGAGAAATAGATAGTCCGGGGGATCATTTGCTGTAGTGGGGGCATAAATCTTCAGGGTCAAACAGTGTTCGCACTATTTGAATCATGGCTGAAGTTTCCAAGGATACTTCTTTTATATAGCCAACATAAGTACTCGAAAAAGTGTATAAATAGTTAGCAGTCCCCCGTAGTTAAGGGATGATAAAGGAGGAGTGCAGAAAGGACCTCAATGCTGATTGGACACTCCTGTCCCCTCCCCCTCCTTACTACCAGTACAAGCCATCCCTACGACCACATGCCTTCATGGGCCTCGACCGCTTCACAGCTGGACGAATCCACCAAATGCGCGCTGGCAAGAGCTATCCTGCTGCACAACCCTTATGGAACAATGCCGATGGCTCTCCCACCTGCCCTTCCTGCGACTCAAAGGACGAAACCTTCGAGCATGCAATTCTCCACTTCCCCTCCAAGTCCCGAGAACGCCAGCTTTACCTTCCTAAGCTGTATAGGATGGACCAAGGCTCTCCACTTTGGGCCGACCTGGACATGATCCTTGGTCTTGCCTCATACATCCGCACCACTTGCATGAACTTCCCGCCCACCATGCCAAAGGTTTTTACTACTGCTGCCTCCTCCTCCTCCGACTATGACTCAGACTGAGCGGTTTGACTTTCCTACTATATCTTTCCTTTCGGTTATGATTTCCTTAGGTATCATTTCATTCTATACTTTTTGAATTAGTCGCCATTGCTGGGCACGGTGACGGTATGATCATCACTAGGGGAGAACTTCTGCGTTTATTTCTTTTGTTTTGCACGTTTGGAATTAACGTTTCGTTTATGCCATAGCTAGCACTCCATGCAGGGTCCTGTACGTTAATAGCGAATATATGAGATAATCAAAAAAAATCAAAAAAAATCAAAACCCCGTAGTTAAGGGATCATCATGCAAAGGAGAAGAGACCTTAACAATATATTAAGTTAACAAGTTATAAACCCTTCGAGAACCCTTTTTATCTTTTATCATACATTTTACCGAGCTTTCCTGACAGCTCTCTGATTTTCTCGATACGAGCACGGCCTAGTCAATTCAACAGTACCCAATTGGCTACCTCCTAACAAGATCCAGCTTGGAGAATAATACAGGCTATTTCAATACGGTCGCATAGTTCCGTCATATAAGGTAGTGGATATTTATTGTAGATAGTGACATTGTTCAGCCCATGGTAGTCAAATACCTACCTGAGAGGTTGATCTGGGTTTGGGACAAAAAGGATCGGTGCTCCTGCAGGTGATTTATGGGGGGCGATTTTCCTTTGTTTTAACATATCATCCAGATATGTTCAGAGTGCTCTTAACTACTTTTCTGAGTTGGTATTAATTGGTCTCCAAGTTGGTTGAGTATCTGGTTTGAGGTCAATAGTGTGATCGAGGGTATGATGAGAGAGTAGTTTCGCAGCTATTAGGGTGTGGAAAAGGTCCTGGTAAGAATGGTATTGCACAGGTAGCATATCGAGAATCATTTCTTCCTCATCATCTACTCTTGCAATTCTTCCAACCGCCACTCCCTCTGGATCTTTCAGAACCTCTTCTTCCTATTCAATTGATATTCTTTCTTCCTCCTGTAAGAGATGAAGGTTGCATCCCAGGGCCTCAAAGCTCCAGGTTTCCGGATGATGAATTCCTTAAATAGGATGTACATATTCCAATATTGGAATTGAATTATTATTCTATAGTTTCCAGGAGGTGTGATTTCGCATAAACCTTTGATAAATGTAAGTTTTTTCCTTATTTCTAGGTAAAGGGAAAAGGTATAATCTCTTCCTGTGGAGAATCCGTCCCATGTAAAAATCAGGATTAGGATAAGATTTTGGCGTGATTCATAAGGAATATTCAATCCCTTTATTAGATTTTCATGTATAACAAAAATATTAGATTCAGACTCTAGTACAACATTTATGCAATAGCGTTTTCCATACACATAAATATGTGCAGTTCCTTCCAGGCATTATTAGCATTTTGTTTCTTCGTGGTTGTGCTTCTGCCACTTATGCCACAGTCTTATATCACTTTGTCCTTATTTTGAAGACATTATGACTCTATATCTTTGGTGTTTATAACAACACCAGTGTTGTTTCGACCAGTGATGTCTTCCCAAAATAGTAGAACACGCAATCAGATAACTATTAAGATTCTGGGCGGTCCAATACAAGTGGTCTTTACCCCATACAGAGGGGCTCCCAAAATATTAAAATCCCTCTCAATAGGGTAGAATTTGGTGAAACACCAAAAAAATGTCTCTGACTTTGGTGTAGGATAGTTTCCTAAAGGAGTAATAATTTTGGAAAAGAATATTACTTTCTGAAAAGAGCAGAAAATTCAGAAAATAGTAACAGATCCTGAATTTGACATATCTTGTCCCAAAGTGGTATTATTTGCACTTAAATATGTGTTCAGATACTGTTCTAGGTATTTTTTGACCTTGCCATAACCAGTGCAGTCTTTGGTTACGATAGTGATCTTTTTTATTATCCTGGATATTGTCCAGGTTGTTGTGTGTTTGTTGTCACATACACAATATGTTTATTTAAGGCAAACCCATATCATGAGGTTTCACAGAAGACTTTACAGCTATTCAGCTATAGTTTGAAAGTAAAATGAGCCAGGCCTGTTCATTTTGTCTGTAGGGTCCTGCGTTCATTCCACCCTTCAGGTGGATTGAACATATGGTAATATGTACCAGAGGCAACTAGGGCTAGAGCTAACTCAGGGGTCACCTCTGCTACTGCCCAGTACTTCCCTAGTGTCTAAAAACGGGAAGGACATCTAAGTGCCTAAGGCGGAGATCCTTCTTCTAAAAAAGTAAAAAGCTGTAATGTAAAATAAAACCAATCTCAAGGAAAATAAAATTAGTTTGATCTCCCTGACAGGGGAGGTGTCATCTACCGGTCCCGTGCTTCCAATTAGTTGAAGCACACTACAGAACTGCATCGAGGTTCCAGTGAAAGACTGTTTCCAATATGCAACCCTAGACATGCATGCCTATTTTTTCGAGGAATTTATGAATTGTTGTTATTGTCTGTAACTTCATTGTCGCAAGCTTCCTCACATTAGACTTGAGAGTTCTCAGATATCGATTCAGGTCGCTATTGCTAGTACCCTGAATACCCATTCCCCATTGCTGATGGTTCCATAGGGACATTTCTGTATCTTATAATTCCCCTAATTGAGGTGCTGGATGATTCCATATATGATTCACCCTAGGTTTCGCTTAGCTCATAATGAGAGTTGACCTCTACAGTTTGCGATGGAATTTGAGTTGGTTCTGTTGGTTGATTAGCGAAGGTTTTTACCACTACTATATCAGTTTGAGAGTTCCGCCAGGTCGGATTATTTCGGCCACAATGAATACAATCGTTTTCTGTATTTCGCTTATCCCAACCAACTTAGAGGATTTCATCGTCAGTATTGTTCAACTCTGTACGCTGGTATTTATTATTGTTGCCCCATTTCATTTTCAATGGTTTTGCTTTAGCTGCCTTCTATTGTAATAGAGTACTTTTTTTATTTTTAGTTGGTGTATTCTTGTTTGGTGTTGACCCCTGTACTAGGCTCATTACATTTGCGTTTTGATAATCAACTGTTAGAGGATTCTTATTTGGATAGTTTCCTCTATTCCGGAAATTCCTCCTCATATCTGCCACTTCTAGTTTGGTTTCCCTCTATTCCTCATCAGAGGGGAAGTTTAAATGGGATAACCAGTGAACAATATCTTCAGGAAGTTTGCTTTCTGGCCATAACCTCAAACTAAATCTGTTGAGACTGGCCTTGAAATAAAGGTTTTCGAGAAGCTGAAGATAGTTGCCAATTTTTCCCTTACAACTACCTTGGTCATGTCTTATAGGGCTTGGCGTTCCTCTTTGATACCTATATATTACTTTATAATTTCTTGTTGAAAGGGTTCGCACACGGAATAGTTTGGAGGTCGGGTATATTCTACTGATTCACCCTTCACCCTCTGGCATCTCACTAAGACGGGTGCTACTTTATTCTACTTTGTTTTCCCCAGGAAAAAAAACTATTCGAAGTGCATGATTTTCATACTGTGTAGGATTGCAATCGAAATAGTCTTCACAGAGTGTCAACCAGTTATATACATCTTAGTTATCATATCCTTCGAATAAGTAGGGTGGTTCCTCAATTAGCTTCACTTGTAGGGAGAGTCCACTGAGTCGTTCAAACAAAGTCAAGGTTAACTTGACCTCGGGAACATCATTTTTGAGAATAAATGGTAAACGGAGAGTGCGTTCTGGCATGCTACTCTTTATACTAGTCCTACCCTCTTCATTACTAACAGACCCATGATTTCCTTGGTGAGGGGCATTACTAAGGTTACCGAGTTGTGATGGTAGTGGTAGATTATTTCCACTACAGTCAACTCCATTTCCTTTATCCTTCTTTGAATTTGATACTGATTGCATTATAGGATTTGTCCCTTCTATTGGTACTATTGATAGTTATTGGTTGGATTGTCCTGGATCACCATCACGTGGTCTGTGCTCCGTTGGTATTGCAGGTCCTTTTTGTGCTAACTGTAGTACCAGATTATCTACATATGGCTTCCTAGCAGCACTCAGTTCTCATTGTTGTTGAGCAGCAATTTCGCATTCCTCATTCATCCTTTTGGTCTAATCCTGTTCCTTTGGTTCAAATTACTATTGAGTTCCATTAGTACATTTTCCAGGATTCTATCTCTTGTGTCTGAGATATGGGCCAGTTGTTCCTGTTGAGCCTGAGGGCATCAAAACTCTTCCGGAACCTGGGCATGTAACCTTTACTGCTTCCCAACAGTGTCACTATTCAATTGTTCCAACACACGGTAACCTTCCTGTATCTCAGTATCATTGATAACTTCACCTCTAGCCATAAGGCCCTACAATAATTCAGGTATTGTGAAACTCGGCCTGGCCTCCTCTGATAGTGCAGAGAGTGCTTTTTGATTCTTATCGACAGTTACTCTCAAGGACCGGTCCTGGTGGTTTAATATATAAACCAAATTTTGGTGGAAGTTATCTTGTATATTGTCAGTCTTCTTTATTCAATGGGCACGTTTCCCAACTCTCAATCTTCGTTGATCCATATATGTGATAGGAGAGCTTGTATGGCTTCGGGATAGAATGAGAGTTGCCAAAGAAGTAGATTCTGAATAATACTCTTCAATCATACGGTCTGGTCCCAACGTGCTCTGGATAGGTGGGTCATCATGTACGCTAGCTATGGCAGCTTGCCTAGACAGATAGATATCTTTTTAGAAAATGGTTTAGTGAACCAAAATGGTTCAACTATTTCAAATAACGGTATTCCCGCACACTCAGTAGTAATTATCTCTTCAAAAAAGGGTAGGGTAGATTATTGTTTCCAGATTGTGAAAGCAGTTATCCACAGTCTATCTTGCCAATTGATATGTTCTGAGTATTTTGGCTGTATCCTAGACAGTTCTCACTGTGCTCCAGCACAGAGGTTGAGTGCGTACTCTTCGCAGGAGATAGGAATTAAGTTGTCAAAGTTAATAGGTAGACAGTGCCCGCAATGTTTGCATTGGTGAAAATTTTGAGCATTCTAGTATTCTCTAAGCATGAGAGACTGATGAGTTGCTTTGCTGACAGGTAAATAACAATATATTGTTACAAGGTAGCTAATTCAGTACTATTGAATTGCCTAGGCCGTGCTTGTATAGAGAGAGTCAGAGAACTGTCAGGAAAGCTCGGTTGCTATAGAAGTGAAGGTATAAATCTTCAGGATAGTAGAAAGAGATCCTTTATAACTTAATAACTGAATATATTGTTGAAGTCTCTTCTCTGTTGCTTACTGATTCCTTAACTACAGAAGGGAGTTTTTTTTTATTTTTTTTATTTTCTCATTGAATTACTATTTAAGAAAGAGAAACTAGATGAAGAGCAAGCTATAGCAGAAAGAAACCTCCAACTACAGTGTGTCCTATCCCCCTGCAGCTAAAAATACCCTCTTACTGAACAAAAGTTACATGCTTGGGTAGAAAAAACTACTAGGAAGAAACAGGCCTGAAATCTCACAAAATATAGTAAACCTTTAACCTCTGCAGACAATCGATATAGGTACTAAATAAAGTACTACAGTGAACTAGAACTAAGACCCCAAAAGGAACCAAAACCCTTAAGTAAGAAACCAACCTGAACCATCGATTTGGCCAATGGAACAACATCACATATTCCACTAATTCAGGAGGGTATGGTGGGGGGCAGAGGCAATTAAATCCTCAGGGACAAGGAGATGAAAGGAAACAAGCTGAAGGCAGTCGGTAAGCTGATAGAGGAGGAGGGAGTATGTGGTAGATAATGTATATTGCAGTAACCTCTGGAATTCGTGGCAGTATGGTGCCATCAGAAGGGGGGCCAGTAGAGTGTCAGCTAGGAGGCAGTAGGGAGCAAGCCGATCTGCAGTCAGGAGGAGAGGTGAGAAGGTGGTGAGGATAGAGGAAGGGTAGACTAAAGCACCAATCGAATCATGTGTGTGGTCATCTAAGCAGTCCTCATTAAAGTGAAAGTGGAGGAATTGACCATCAGAATGCTAAAGCAACTGTAGGCCTGTAGAATGTTTCCCCATAATGCAACCCTATCACCCAGCCATAGAGGGAGGTCAGAGGGATTTCCCGATCATGCAAAAATCAAGCGAGGCTGCACAGAAAGCCAAGCCAGAATAAACAAAAGGGGGTAAAGGAGAGGAAGCATCAACATTAATGGCAGAAGAAGAGAGCAGGAGCTCAAAGGGGTGGACCTTAATGAGCACGGGGAGGAGAGAATCATTAAGACAAATACCCACTCTCTGGCATAGCTAAAGATTGAGGTTGAGTCAAAACAAAAGTTGTGATGATTTCTCGTGGTATTGAGATTTCAATTGCCGGGTGTGTAGAGTAGACAGAGCATCTTCTTAACTATAGAGGTTGACTTTTTTTTTT
>QFET01018775.1:0-11574 GCA_003316355.1 Tuber calosporum | reverse complement strand
TCCTATTGTTCCCCTTCGCTCTATATACCATTCTATTGTACTCCCCTTGTCTTCGCCTCACAGCAGGTCTCCCTTAGACACCAAAGCGATAGCAGGCTACCGCTTAGGCTCTATTGTATAACCGTTCACACAGGCTAGCGCCTGTTACAGTACTGGATATTTGTGCTTTTGTTATATTTTCCTAAGTATCATCTTCTTTATTTACAGAGCCTGTAATCACTTGAGGATTCAGACTCTCAAGCCTCACAAGACTATAATCCATAATACTACAAGTTGAACAGTTACTCTATTCTTTCCTTTTACCTTGTCTATTGAAGATCAATCTATCAACACTTTTTCTCCTATCATAATAGTATCGACAGGATTCCTTTGGGATTTTAGAAATACTCAGAAGTAGGTAATGAAGACCTCAGGGTGAAATAGAGCCAAAATATGTATATAAAGGAGATAATTAATCTCCACCAAATAAGTTCAAAGCCAAGAGAAAATCCCTTCAAATTAAATACTTGAAGCTATCCTTACTAAGACTTCAAGCATGCCATTAGCCAGATTCAAAAAATATGATATATCATAAGAGGTTTAAACTCATTCTATTCGAGGTTCTGGCTTGCTCCCTAGCACCTCTGATATTGTTGAATAGCCGTATACCTGTCATAGGCAGAGTCTGCAGCCTTGGTTTCTCCTAAGAAAAAATTTGATAATCTAGCAGAATACAAATTCCTTTTCAATTGATCCTAGTTAAATCATGAATTGTTGAGACACCATAAGTAAAGTGATATCATCTCTACAGAATAAGTGGAATAGTGGATGAAGCAGAAAGTAATATAGATATCTAGCTTAGTTAATATACTGTAAAAATATGTTGAGGAGCTTTTAAAAAACAATTTCTTTCTCATCCATTATTATCATTTTTCACTCATACATACTCTATGGTATTTATCAGAATGGTACTATATAGATTGTATCACTTGTTTCACTTTTACCAAAATTTCCCCTGTTCAAAGGATTGATCAAGGTGATTATTATCTCTAAAAATCCTGGTTTCAATTCTTGATGCTTGCATGACAAATGTGAATGTTTTGTGAGAGAAAGTGATATATAATTTATGTATTATCAGAGCATATATTATTTAAAGTAAAAAGCAAATTAAATAATATTATTATACATATCTTATCAAATAAGAAAGCCGATCTCTATACGAATCGAACTCTGAATCTTCAAGGAAAATAATCTATGATATTTAAATTATCCTTTACCATTGCCAAAAGAAAAATTTCATGATGCATTGACTCAGTTCCACTTTCTAGAGGCAACAATCCCTGGATGCTCATCCCTCGCAACCTTGGCACAAGTTATTGTAAAAGGAAAGCCTCTGGTTTGTTCTCCTCAGGATCGGCTTCCTCTTGTAGGGGTTTCTTCTCTTAAATCCCTTGTTTTGGTCAACTAGTTTGACATCGAGTTCCGCTTGTCTTTAAGACCCGGTTTGGGCCCATTTCCACTATAAGTTAATCGAGTAGATGGTGTTTACCATCCAAAGCGGGCCGCCCAGCGTCTGCTGGGATTTCAGAAGGCACTTCCAAGGCAACCTCACGTTTTGACCGTCCAGCAACAAGAATTCGGGACGCTAGAAAATTATAATTGGTAAACACTTTTGCACAATCTATCTGAAGATCGCCCAGATTTTAGAACTAGACGGTTGGGTAAACGGACCCTAAATGCACGAGTCTCTACCAAGGCTAACATCACATTCGTTGTCCTCACTTACACCCTCCTCTCCATTGCTTCCCCTCTTTGGTGCTTTTTTAATTTTTCCTTTTGCCCATATATAAACTTATTTGTCATTGTATCACCGAGGTTTTATATGTGAAATCAGGGTTGGGCCTTAGCTTAGCTCTCCCGGAGACCATTTCTCGCCCCGAGTATGATACCGTCCTGTGGATATCGGCGTGGCGCATACAAAGAATCCGCCAACACAGCTTCAGTTCCAACACACCGGTGCACAAGGAGGTCATCCCCTCATACGAATGTGGACACAGAATAGGTTTTATGGCTTCTACCACATAATACGTAAGTAATTTACCCGGACAAAAAAAAAAGCTCATCTATGATAGTTGCTGCCCAGAATTTAAGAGTATTTTGTGATCACGCGTTGTCACTCGCTTAAGCAAAACAACAACCGTTGCTTAGCCGCTGTTCACCCAATTTTTATTCACCACTCTACCGGTAATCCTGGGCGAGAGCAAAGATGTCCCAAACCATGCTCAGACTTAGGGCCTCTACTTTCTAAGTTCCTCTCAACGATATCTAAGCACAGGTGGAAGCGTGTGTGCATGCAATGTGGTTGCACCCGCCCCTACCGTTACGCTCAATCTCCAAATACAGTATCGTAGCTCCCAAATCCCCACAGCCTCTTCTATCCCCGAACCAATGTCCCACTCAGCAACCCCGACGGGATTCCAACCAAAGATTATCCCTATCCCACAGGAACAGGAAGTGGTTAGTATATGATAGGACAAGTATCTTGTAGATCCATAATATGGAAGCTTTCCTCACAGTGAACTTTTGGTGATGCAAAGGAGGTATTTCAGAAAGATCTAGGCGGGCGGGCAGGCCGTCTTACTATAACCAGAATAGCGGGATATATTCACCGAGGATCTTAACACATAGAGAGGGACAGATATGGCGCTTACAGCATCACTATAGCGAGCTATCGTAGACAGAGTAGATTACAACCAATCAGAGAGGCCATAAACCTTTCGACACATTTTCGTTAAGGGTAAAATCGAATCACCCTCACAGTCTCTACCTCCTTCTCCGGAGCTACCCATATCGCCCAAACACTACTTTGCCATTACGGAGGGCGATGCTGTCTGTACACACACACTGCTACTCTGAAGCCTAAATATCACTCATTAAACCCATATTAGTACTGAAAACCAAAATCCTACAACGTGTTCGGCCATAGAACGATGAAAATTTCGCATCCCGTCCGCTCTGCGTTAAACAAGCATCGTATCGCTCGGTTAGTACTACAGTGGGTGACCATGTGGGAATCCCGAGTGCCGAACTCTTTTTTTTGGCCGGGTTTTTTTTTGAAGCAGGGCTGGCAGGCACGGATATTGAATGTCGTTCCAACAACGGCCCCACTGCCCGCTCATAAGCTCAGAAGGTGCATTTAAAGCATCGCTATAGCGAGTTCTCGTAGACGAAGTACGGTAGATTATAAATGACAAGAGATACCATAAACCTTACGACACATTTTCCAGAAGGGTAAGATCGAATCACCCTCCAGTCAGTTCTATGCATGGACTAAAAGTCCCCTAGCAAGTCGAAGTCACGAGTATCCGCACATACCCTCAGAGTCTCGACCTCCTTCTCCGGAGCTACCCATATCGCCCATACACTGCTTCGCCATTATAGAAGGCGATGCTGTCTATACACACACACTGCTATCTGAGCCCTAAGCATTGCTCATCAAACCCATATTAGTACTGAATCTCGAAATGCTACAACGTATTCGGCCATAGAACGATGAAAATTTCGCATCCCGTCCGCTCTGCGTTAAACAAGCATCGTATCGCTCGGTCAGTACTACAGTGGGTGACCATGTGGGAATCCCGAGTGCCGAACTCAATTTTTTTTGGGCCGGGTTTGTTTTTGAAGCAGGGCTGGCAAACAAGGGTAATAAAGATATTGAATGTCTGCCGTTCCGACAATAACCCCACTATCTGCTAGTGAGCTGAGAAGGTGGGTGCATTTCTACCCCAAGTTAACCTTCTGACCGAAATGGACAAGTGGCTCACTGAATACGCTATTGTACTAGTATTACCCGGGTTATTTTTAGCATCGGTATGGCACCGGCATTCAGAAAGGGGGCTCAAGTTTAAAGGTGCTTCCAAGATGTAAAGAAGAATTCCCCAACAGCTCTCCCGGCCCGGCAGGGATCGCCAAAATTGTCTGGTTCGAGTGACATTGCATGAGCACACGAAAACGCTAGCGAACGGGGGGGGCGGGCAGTTGAACGCTCAGAAACCGGTATCAGCCCCTCAAGGCTTCCCTTAAAGTCGTCTATGGAACAGTTATGATAACACTTGGATCCGCAAATGAATACATCCTCTAAATACCCAACTCCAGATACTAATATCCTTACAGAAAAACAAGTTTGACAAGAAAGAAGGCGGTTTTCCCACCCATGAAACCTCACACTAGGCAATGCATATATGCTGATCATAAAATAGAAGAAAAGATAGAGGAGAGAAGGGAAAAAGGAACGGTAGAGTGACAGAAAAATAATATAAAAAAGAGATCCACCACCGGAAAACCTACAGCTCCACCTAGTCATCAGGAGCGCCGGGAGTTCAGGATTTTTTTTCATTCGTTATAGAGGGGTTTTTGGAGTGATTCCTTATAGCGAGGAGTGTTTGTATGGGAGCAGGTGTGTAAATTCCCAGAGGGTTCATTCGTGATAGCGAGGTTTCCAGTATAAGGAGTTCCATTACAGCGAGGTGCGATGTTGAGTTAAATAACTTTCGTCGGCATAACCGGCTCCATGCCAGCATCCACACTACTCACACTCCCCCCAGAGTCCCTTTTGTTTGACCGTCCTTGGTAAGGCGCAAACCTCTCCTCTAAAGCACGTGAATTGGGTCTTGGATACTGGGGCGGATGGTAGGTATAGCTGGTATATGCCTTCCCGGCCTCCTCCGTCGGGACCTCCTGATAAATGTGCCCTTGCGGTGGGATCACCTCTCCCCTCCAAGGCCCAGAGCCCTTCTCCCGCATAGGAGCGGTCCCAAGACTCTGTCGATCGGTCAATCCCCAAATATCACTATCCGTGCTCCCCCTCCTATCCCTCGGCAACTTGCTCAAGGGCATTCTCCTGCTGCGCTTCTTCTTCCCGTTACCGTAGTAGCGCTTCTTCGAGAGGAGGGCGTGTATAAAGAAGAGAGCGACGCTCAAACACAAGAACCCGGCGATCACCCCGAATATTACCAGGAACATGCGGATGTTGTGGTTTGGCGCTTTCGATTGGTTCTCCTGCACGAGCTTTCCGGGGTCCTGGGCGGCTTCGTGTTCGCGGGACATTGTGTTTACGGTATCATTTGAATTGAGTGCCTCTTCTGGCACCGCTAAACCAGAGGCCAGATGGAAAGCTGGCAGAAGTAGAAAGAGCGCTCGGTGCATCGTTGGTAATTATCCCGCCGGGGGAAGTAGAATCTGTGAAATGAATTTAAAATGAGAATATGGCTCAGGGCTAGGAAAAAGCCAGCATTTAGGAAGGAGGGCTATGGGAGGGGGAAGTATTTTATCTCTACCTTCTGTTCGACCGGATGAGGCGCGACGGATTATTTTGGGGGAAAGTGGATGCTCTTACAGCCCGGTCTGCGGTGAGCGGTGGCTGCTCAACCAGGGCCGGTGTGGTTGCCTCCGGTGAGGTTTCGAGATAGAAAGGATTTGGGTTTATAAAATTTAATGGGCGTTTTAAAGCGCAGCCTTTTTATTCCGATCCTTGAAAGGAATCAGATGGGAGAGTTTTGTGTCCAAGTTTGCTTCCAAAGTGCAGGCTACGACGTATATACCGCAGTGTCCTGATGGATGGTTGGCATGTGACAACTATATAGTAGGTTCAACATACAAATCGCCTTTAGTATGGTGTTCATACCTGGAGAGTCCTGTATCCAAGTTTGCTTCCAAATGTGCGGGCTACGATGTACCGCAGTGTCCTAATGGTTGGCGTGCGACAACTATATAGTAGGTTAACATAGGAGTCACTTTTAGTATGGGTGTTCATATCATGCCTCTGGTGAGAAAAAGACTCAGGAAGAGCTAAGTCGAGACCTAACCCTAAACCTCCGTGAGACTATGATAAATAAGTTTATTTCGGTAAAGGTAAAAATAAAAAAAACATTCAAAGACAGGAAGCAATGAAGAGAAGTAAGTGAGAATAACGAATGTGGTGTTGGCCTTGATAAAGAGTCTTGCAACTATGGGGGGAAATGTACAATTGTTTGCAAAATCAGAGTCATGTCTTGGCTCTTCTTACCTGGGTATGATACCTTTTTTTAACCCCGAGCACTGTATCATACCTTGCTGTGGATCGGTGTGGCGCATGCAAAAGTCCTCCAACACCTTGAGTTCCAACTCACCGGTGCACAAGGAGGGCATCCCCCCATACGAGAGCGGACACAGAATACGTTTTACGGCTCCTACCACATAACAACTAATTTGCCTGGACAAAAAAAAGCTCCTGCCTAGAATTTAAGAGTAATTTTGTGATCACGCGTTGTCACTCGCTTAAGCCAAACAACTACTGTGGCTTGGCCGGCCACGCTGTTTCACGCAATTTTTATCCACCACTCCAACCCTAGGAGAGAGAAAAGATGTCAAGCTATGCCAGATGTTCCGTCCTGTCAGGCCCAGCCTTAGGACCTCCACTTTGTAAGCTTCCCTCAGCTATATCTACCGTAAGCACAGGTGGAAGTGTGTGCGTGCAACGTGGTTGCACCCAGACAATCTTACCGTTGCGCTTAGTCCCCGCAAAGCCCCAAGATCCCGTCAGCCTCTTAGACCCCCGAATCAATGTCCTCACTCAGCAACCCCGACGGGATGTCAACCAAAGATCACCCCTATCGCCATCCCCCAGGAAAAGGGAGTGGTTAGCATATGATAGGGCGGGCATCTTGTAGATTCGCAATGTGGAACCTTTCTTCACAGAGCACTTTTTGTGAGTCAAAGGAGGTCTTTCAGAAATATCTGGATGGCCGGGCCGGGCCGTCTTACTGCAGCGAGGATGGTGTGATATCCTCACCAGGGCTCTCAATAAATATATATGGCGTTTACAACATCACTGTATCGTATAAACTATATATAAACGACAAGAGATACCATAAACCTTACGACGCATTGTCCAGAAGGGTAAGATCGAATCACCCTCCAGTCAGTCCTAAGCATGCACTAAAAGTTCCCTAACAAGTCGAAGTCACCACGAGTATCCGCACATACCCTCAGAGTGTCGACCTCCTTCTCCGGAGCTACCCATATCACCCATATAGTAATTCGCCATTACAGAAGGCGATGCGCTCTATGGACACACACTGCTACTCTGAGCCCTAAATATTACTCACCAAACCCACATTAGTACTGAATCTCGAAATGCTACAACGTGTTCGGCCATAGAACGATGAAAATTTCGCATCCCGTCCGCTCTGCGTTAAACAAGCATCGTATCGCTCGGTCAGTACTACAGTGGGTGACCATGTCGGAATCCCGAGTGCCGAACTCATTTTTTTGGCCGGGTTTTTTTGAAGCAGGGCTGGCAGACAAGGATAATAAAGATATTGAATGTCGTTCCAACAATAATAACCCCACTACCCGCTCATGAGCCCAGAAGGTGCATTTAAAGCATCACTATAGCGAGCTCTCTTAGACATAGTAGATTATAACTGACGAGAGATGCCATAAACCTTACGACACATTTTCCAGAAGGGTAAGATCGAATTACCCTCCAGTCAATCCTAAGCATGCACCAAAAGTCCCCTAACAAGTCGAAGTCACCACGAGTATCCGCACATACCCTCAGAGTGTCGACCTCCTTCCCCGGAGCTACCCATATTGCCCATACACTACTTTGCCATTACGGAAGGCGATGCTGTCTGTGCACACACACTGCTACTCTGAACCCTAAATATCACCTATCAAACCCATATTAGTACTGAAAACCAAAATCCTACAACGTGTTCGGCCATAGAACGATGAAAATTTCGTATCCCGTCCGCTCTGCGGTAAACAAGCATCGCATCGCTCGGTTAGTACTACACTGGGTGACCATGTGGGAATTCCGAGTGCCGAACTCATTTTTTTTTGGCCGGGTTTGTTTTTGAAGCAGGGCTGGCAAACAAGGATAATAAAGATATTGAATGTCGTTCCAACAATAACCCCACTACCCGCTCATGAGCTCAGACGGTGCATTTAAAGCACCGCTATAGCGAGTTCTCGTAGACGAAGTAGATTACAACTGAGAGAGATGCCATAAACCTTACGACGCATTTTCCAGAAGGGTAAGATCGAATCATACTTCAATCAGCTCTAAGCATTCACTAAAAGTTCCCTAACAAGTCGAATTCACGAATAGTATTCGCACATACCCTCACAGTCTCGACCTCCTTCTCCGGAGCTACCCATATGGCCCAATACTGCTTCGCCATTACAGAAGGCGATGCTGTCTATACACACACACTGCTACTCTGAGCCCTAAATATTACTCATCAAACACATATTGGTACTCGATCACAAAAGCTTCAACGTGTTCGGCCATAGAACGATGAAAATTTCGCATCCCGTCCGCTCTGCGGTAATCAAGCATCTTATCGCCCGGTTAGTACTACAGTGGGTGACTATGTAGGAATCCCGAGTGCTGAACTCATTTTTTTTGGATGGGTTTGTTTTAAAGCTGGGCTGGCAAACAAGGATCCAGTCTCTTCCGGCGTTGCGAGATTCTCGAGTCGCGAGAGTGACGCTGTCGTTTACTGTCTTGGCAGCCCTGTCAGGTTACGGTAGTTGTCCACACACCTGCTCCACCACATGTCTCAGTAATCATCTTCCCATTTGGAGTAAGTCCATCTTGTGTGCTTCTCTCTCAACCCAGGTTGTTGCAATCTGTTCTTTTTTTTTCTTTGGGACTAAAGATTTCTGGAAGTCTTAGAGCCTTTGAATGAACTGGTATTGTACCGGTATTATGAGATATTATGTGAAGGGTGTGGAAGGAGAGTTTTCCTTTTATTAAATGTATGTACTATGATACTGGTATTGCAATCTTTTATATCTACCTCTATGGTACTTGGGCTTTATACCATCACTCATCACAGTTTGACCATTTGTTGGGGTCATTTAACCCCCTTATAGGTTAAGTGTAGTTCTAGGATTAATCACATACCCGCTTCGCTTCAGCCACTCTCGCAAATCGAGAATCTCGCAACGTCGGGCGAGACTGTAATAGAGATACTAAATGTCCTTCCAACGATAACCCCACTATCCGCTCATGAGCCCAGAAGGTGCATTTAAAGCATCGCTATAGCGAGTTCTCGTAGACGAAGTATATTATAAATGACAAGAGATACCATGAACCTTACGACACATTTTCCAGAAGGGTAAGATCGAATCACCCTCCAGTCAGTTCTATGCATGGACTAAAAGTCCCCTAGCAAGTCGAAGTCATCAGTATCTGCACATACCCTCACAATCTCAACCTCTCCGGAGCTGCCCATATCACCCATATACTACTTCGCCATTACGGAAGGCAATGCGCTCTATGTACACACACTGCTACTCTGAGCCCTAAATATTTCTCATCAAACCAATATTAGTACTGAATATCGGAATGCTACAACGTGTTCGGCCATAGAACGATGAAAATTTCGCATCCCGTCCGCTCTGCGTTAAACAAGCATCGTATCGCTCGGTCAGTACTACAGTGGGTGACCATGTGGGAATCCCGAGTGCTGAACTCTTTTTTTTGGCCAGGGGTGTTTTGAAGTCGGGAAGGTAGGAAAATCCTATTATAACCCTCATTTTATCCTAAGAGAAACTCCAACCAAAGAAGCCAGGCTAGTCAGTATAGCCTCTATTGGGTTAGTATCTAGTTAGCAGCATTTCTCTGATCTTCAAACCTAACTTACCCACTAAGCGTCATAGAGTTTTTCGTTAAGTATCACTCGAAAATGTATCTAAGCTGTGCGCCTGCAGTGTGTCGGACACGGCCACAAGCCGGCACAATCCTGATTCCCTCTTGCTTTCGTCCTGTCTTTCTTCCGACAAGATATGACCCAACCCCCAATCCTCCTTTCAGACTTATGAGATAGGATAAGACAAAATGCCGTTTTTGCCTTTAATAAAAAGAAAGACGAAGATTTTTGAAAATCTGGTCAATATCTTTTTTTTCAACTCGGGATCCTATTCCCCAGTGACAACACCATTGTCTGAAACCCCGACATCAGTCTCCAATTCAACACTCACGCTTGTAACGACCACGATACCAACACTACAGAATCGCAAATAATTGGACCGAGCGCTGAGTAGTTCAAATTTGGACCCCCCCGGCAGGGCAAAGAAGCAAAAAAAATACAGCGAAGGGCGGGTCGTCGATCATGGTGGAAAGGCATAAAAGGGCAAAAAAAAAAAACTACCCGACTTTATTATACCCTCCCGGAGGCGAAGAAAACGATATACGATATACAACACGGCCCAATTGTTCGAGATTTTGTGAGTTTTTTTTTTTTGAAAGGGAAAGGTAAAAGTCAGATTAACCTATGAGGATCGCATGCAGCAGGTGCAGAACGGTAGATGAGGCGAAACTTGTAATTGTGCCTAAGCCAGAGTCCGGAAGGACGTGGATCAAGTGAAAAATGATCAATAGTTTACTTTGTAGGAGTGTATTTTGCAAATCTTTGGTTATCATAAAGTAGTATCATACGTTGACAAAAACCTATAGATAAATACAAGTATGATATCAAATATTATTATTATAGAATTTTTAAAAATATCACAAAGCCCTGAAGAAAGTCTCATTCAAGTATAAGGTATCATACATCATGAGAACATCTTTGATTCCCCTCCTTCTAGACATTTAAATAAATACCAACCATCCCTCTTACGCGGAAAAAAATTCCAAAGCATTTTCAAGAATGTAGTAATTTGTAAACCTTGAATCTGAAAATTTCCACTTTCCAATATCTACTGAATTTGATGAAAAAAAAAAAAAAACCCCCCCAGTATCATACCGAACGATAACTCTTGAGTGGATACTTTATCTATTCTTGGTAAACCCGTTCCTTCCTTCATATATCCTATAGCGGCAGCATGTCCAAAGCAATCTACCCCCACACCCAGCTACATCACCAGTAGTATCATACACTTCCGGTACCTCCAACCTTGTTGATAAGCCAACCGACCTCTGAAAATCTTAAAGTCTCTTAGGTTGTCGCTTAGAAACTAAGGCCGCACTGGGAGTTGGAGGAAATATAGTTTAGACTTCGATATCAATTTCCACACTTGTGCGGTCGAAATGTATAAACATAGAAGGAAATAACCTTGGCTGTATATGCCTACATGTCATCATGTGTTAAATCCCTCTAGATATGTCTAGTCATATGTGTATGTTACACAACCCATACACGTATGGCTCACAGAACGAGATATACCGTTTTTTAAACAACCCCCTACACTGCCATGCCTAACCCATATCAAGATCTCCAACCACTACTCAACGCCAGGGCAACATATCCCTTCTTAGAATATCCTCTCTGCCCTCAACTACAAGAAAAACAAACACCAACCCACACTGCTAAGTGACATCAGTAGAATCCAAAACGCCAGTGAGCAAGGGACGAGTGGAATGCTCGGAAACCAGTACGCTATCAGCCCCTCAAGGCTTACCTTAAAGTTATTTGTGGAATGGTTATGATAACGCTTGGATCAGTAAACGAATCCTCTCTCTAAACACCCGCTTCCAGATACTAATGCTCTCAAAGACAGGCCCGATAAGCAAGAAGGTGTTCCCCCCACCCGCAAAACCCCACC